>JAAVTG010000880.1:0-100418 GCA_011947345.1 Phytophthora quininea | reverse complement strand
CTCATCGAGTCCATCCAGAACGGGTTCCAGTACTTTTCGACGACTCTACTGTGGATATTCTCAACGGGATGATTGATTTTTCAGCAAGTGGCGGCAAGTTTGTCGACGCTGTACCAGGAACAGCGTCATGTTCATTCACCGACACATGCTCGGATCCTTCGTACCTCATTGCTCAGCAGACTGCAACGCGCACACCTGGCACCAATAACCCTGGTAAGAACGCGATGGAAGACATCACGTGCACCATGGTAGACAAATGCAACTCTGCTGGGACTGTATGCAGCAGCGTTTGTGAAAAGGGCTCTGCATCTGTATCGTCGTGGCTTAACCAGACTCTCGCGTACCAGCGGGACTTAGCTTTCAGCGGCAAGTTGTGCTATGCTCAAGTTCCGTCGACACACAATAGCGCCATCACACTTGCGGATGGATACGGCAACCGCGACCAGCTCTTCAACGAGAATTTGAACTCGAACAAGGCGTCCTACTCGTACCTGAAGACGAACAACCACGTCCTGAGTTTGACTGATCAGCTTGGTATCGGCATGCGTTGGTTGGAGATCGACACGCACTATTTCCTGGATGACTTCCACACTGGCCATTGTGGTAACCTCGGATCGAACTCGATTACGACGTTCTTTGACGCTTTTGACAGCCAACTATCCAAGTACGGTACGATTCTGTGGGGTCCAGAGTTGCTGGGATGTTTTCCTTCGGTCTCAGGTATCAAGACGACGGACGAGATCACGACGCGTGACTCAATGCAGGAAGTAATGGATTGGCTCGAGGTAAACCCGACGGAATTTGTGTTCGTCTACCTCGACACCGGATCGGATATCTCTCGTCTCGACAAATACGCCGATCTCAACACACTGTTGACGAGCGTTTTCGGCGACTTCATTGTACCGCAGTCAGCTCTCAAGTCTCTTGCTAGTGGTTCTTGGACATCAGGCAGTGTAAACGAGTTCTTGGAGGCAGGATACCGAATTCTACTACTTGCGAACGATGATACTGGACTCGCTTACAGTCTGTATGACTTCTGCGGGGGCCATGAAGTTCTCTCGACTGACTACATCGACACTCTGCCTGACAGTTCCCGTAAGATCGATGGTCTCGAGATCTACGGCAATGACTACTTCTTGCGCTCGTATCAGTCAGAGCTGCGCTACATCTCGCTCTCCGACGGAGGCGAGCTCACCGATGAGTTCGAAACCTTCCTGAACTCCAGCAACATTGGCAACTTCGTGCGATGGAACATGAATCTCGTTGCTACCGACATGGTGGACGGAGCCAAGATGAATGCACAGGCGTGGTCATGGGCAGAGAACGAGCCTAGCACAACCGCATCAGGAGCCTACGTCCTTATGAATTCTAGTGGCCGCTGGGTTGCGAGCACCACAGCTTCGAAGACGTACAAAGCATGCTGGAGCAGCTCCAGTTTGGCATGGTCAATTGTCGCCTACGCCAACTCCTGTGCGAGCGGATACACATTCTCAGCACCGGCGGATCCGTACCAGAACTACTTGCTGTACACAGCTCTCTCGACAAATGGAATTACCACGACTTCTGTCGTGATTAACGCAACCCTCGCGTAGAGTGAAATTGGACGCCTGCGGACAAGCACAACTAACAGTTTTGAAAGTACTGTAAGGCATTTGTTTGAATGCTTACAGTCAAAATATGAAGCGTTTTTGAACCCGTGCAGCCGTGATGTCTTTCAATGCATGCCTCATTCATATTCGTCAGCGTCTCCATCGTAAAAGCCATCATCATAGTCACCGAAATCGAGGTAGTCGTCATCAAAGTCATCGTACGCTCCATAGTAATCGTCAAAGTAATCTGCTGGCAGTTCGTAGTCAATTGGCAGCGAATCCGGATCCAGCAACTCGGGGTGGCGCAGCTCCACCGGAATTCTGCGACGTCCTTCATCCGCATAGGATCGATCGCCCCGGTTCACAAACGTGACATTACGGTCTCTTTCTTCATCGTCCCAGCCGTACCATGGGCTCGGCTCGGTTTCAGCTGTGTATAAGCCCAGTTCAATGATGCTCTTGAACGTCTTCCCTCGACGCCCAGAGGTTGTAATACGAAGACGCAGCGACGGGTGCTTCTGCTTTACACGCTTTACTAAACGCTCTACACGACGGAGATACGACTTGCTCCAATTCGTATCTACCGAGCCGTAGTTAGAGTTCATCAGTCGAAGCACAAACTTTCGACTAGTAAACGACAATTGCTGTGGAGTAGCTTCAGCTAGTTTGGTCAAAAACTTGGTGAGCGCATTGTAGAAGGCTAGCTTCGAGTCGTTGGGGCTCCCACCAAGACAGATCTGGAACGTCCTCTCACCTGCGAATTCATCGGAAAGGTGCTTTAAGAATTCAAACAGACCGTTTCCAGTGCAGTTGACAGTCCGCAGTTGCATGACTGTCAAATATTTGAGCTGTGCGAGAGCCAATAGGCCTCGGTCTGTGAATGTTCGAATAGGCGTGAGGTTGGAGTTCTGTCCTTCAGCGACTTCCCAAATGGAAAGACTCGTTAGCTGAGGACAATACGTAGCCAGTGTTTCACAGAACTGGTCGTTAAAAATGTCAATATTGAGCACTTCGCGATCAGGGAAGTCCTCGATGTCGTCATCGTCGTCGTAGCCATATTCATCGTCATCAACAGGGTGATACAGTTCGATTTCCAAATCATCCAGCGCTGGGCAGCCTTTCAGTGCGGCACTTACATCTGTAGCACGAAAACCATATCCCGGTCGGTCCTCAACGTCCCCCAAGATCTACGAGCCGCCTCGGGATTTCCCCATTGCCAATCTCACACTCTTCGAAGTAGGTGTCCCATGCCCAAAGCATACTGATTGCGACGGTGAGTTTCGTGAGTTTCGGCTTTACATAATTCCCAAAAACACTGAAGAACGGGTCAGCGAATGGCGCGACCACCCAGTGGAACTCTCGTAGCTTGGTGCACGTGGCGTTAAACTCTTCCCACTGCCCCAGCGTGATCATCCAGTTGTCTCTGCAGGTCAGTCTGTCCAGTTCACACAACGATCCTTTGTATCCGTCTAGAAACTCCACATTAGGACAATATTTCACTACGTTCTCAAAAAGGTCTTGCAGCTTTGAAGCCTGTCTCGTTGTCCGATTTCAGGGACTGTCAGCTGCCTCAAGCCCGTCTTCTTGCCTCCATCTCGCCACACCTGCATGGCTTGATACAAAAGTCCGCAAAGAGCGTCAAAATCCACTCGGGGCAGCTCGTGCTCCCCACTCCGCAGAGACTGAGGGCTTCCACCTGAGGACAGAATTTCACTGCAGTTTGCAGAATCTGCAACACATGTTTACTCCTTAATGGGATGGCAGATAGATCCAGTCGCTGCACTGCTGGCAGATAGCAGAACAGCGTCTCCCAGTCCACGTTGACTTCGTTTAGGTCGTCCGTCCAGCTGGGGAAGCCTCGTCGGCCGCTGTAGAACGGACTGATCCGGGCGGGCTCGCCGACGCAAAGTCGGAGATCCAACACTTTAACTCCATGGTTGGCTAGTCTGCGTCGGATTTCTAACATTTCCTCTCTGGAACCGGAAGAAATCTGGATGGTACAAGTGGACAGTTGCTGACGGCAGACGAGCTCTCTTATGAGAGCGCTCCAGGCCTTGCAGACGATGCTGAGGGAGCGGAGCGCATCGACAGGCAGCTTGCGCTTGCTCGGGACCAGGTCTTCGCTGTAGTCGGACACGGCGAAACCCAAAATGTTGGAGACCAGCGGAACAGGAAGTCGCTCCATTTTCTTTTGATTCAGTTCGAAGAACAAAACAGGTTTTATTGAACGTGTAGCCATATCCGCACTTTTAAAATTGTTAAACGTTGTTGTCGCTCCTGACGAGATTTTTCACGATAACATGTTGCCGTAGCGACGCGCGGTTCCCAGTGAATTCGCTCGATAAATTGTTCAGAAGAACGAATAAACCTTCGCCAATGCAGTTGACGCTTCGAAGTTGCAGCGACTGAAGGTATTTTAGCTTAGTGAGAGCCATGAATCCTCGGTCTGTAAATGTCTGAATCGGTATCAAAGCTGTTGTGGAGTAGCGCTTCGCTGTCTCGTGAACAGCAACGGTTGACACCATGGGGCAATTTGAGGCCAATGTTTCGAAGAAGTGGTTGTCGAATACATTTTCGTCCACAGGCGAATATTCTGCATCAGTATTACGGCGAGCAAGACCCTCGAGGTGGTGTATCTGAATCTTTACTGTCTACAGGAAGGGGCAGGCCTTGAGGACGGCACTTGGTGGTCCATATCCTGGTCGTTCACACACAATATTTTTCTCCCAGTTGTCTGGTATTGGGCCAGCAGGGTCACTTGTATCGTGGAAGTTCCAACACCAATCCCATCCACTGCCGACCCCAAACGACAGCTCTTTCAAGTGGGGTTTTGTGTATTTCCCAAACACACGAAAGTTGGGGTCGCCGAATGGAACGACCACCCAGTGAAAGAGATCAATAACTCGTCGACTCCCATCATTACGGTAAAATATTGAAATTAGTCACCATAAACCAACACAATCAGTGTGCTACATTTCAAAGTCGCTGTCATTATCGCCGTCAAAGTCCTCGTCAGGATCGATCCCCTCGTCATCGTAGAAGTCGCCCGCCAGCATAGGGTATTCTTCTTCAAACTCGCCGGCATTATCGTTGTCCATGCGCTCTCTGTCAGCAAACGTGATTTTTGCGGTAGATGATGACTCGTGCAACGCTTCCCAATCTTCCCAGTCGTAATACTTACTATCCGTGTGCATCGAGTAGATGCCAAACTCGGCCATTCTCATAAATGCATTCCCACGTCGATCCATTGTTACGACGTGTTGACGCAGGGACGGATGAGCAGCTTCCACTTGTTTCATTAACTGCCGCAACTCGTTCAAATACGTCTCGCTCCAGCTTCGCTCGACCTCGTGGTTTGAATTGTAGCTCCAGTTTTGAATACGAAGTGCAAACTTTCGGCGGGTGCATGAAGCATCAGTAATCTGCGCTAGTTCTTGCAGCAATTCTTTCACTACGTCGTAAAATGTCATCTCCGACTCGCTCGAACTTCCCCCAACATAGATCTCAAACGTGCGGTTCCCAACGAAGTCGTCGGATAAACCATTGAGGAAATTTAGAAGCCCCTTACCTGTGCAGTTGATGCTTCGGAGCTCCACCGATTGGAGATACTTGAGCCGACTCAGCGCCATAAGGCCCTGATCAGTAAACGTCGAAATGGGTTTCATTTCCAACGCGTTGTACAGCTCCGCAACCTCCTCAATGATCAAAGACGTTAGGAATGGACAGTGTGTTGCTAGCATCTCGCAAAAGTTGTCGCCAAACGCATCTTGGTTGAGCATCTCTTCATCTCGAAAGCCGCTGATATCGTGTACATACGGATCTACTAAAAGTCCTCATCCACAGGATGATACAGAATTACCTTCAATGTCTCTAGCGAAGGACAGCCTCGAAGCGCAGCACCCGGATCTGTTGCCAGGGAGCCGTATCCAGGACGCTCACAATACTCCTCTTTCCAGTCGACATCAGGAAGAGCTCCAGCAGCTTCACTCGTGTCAATAAAATACCAGTTCCAGTTCCAAAACATGCTAACTGCGAACGTCAACGTCTTCAGCTGAGGTTTCACGTATTCTCCAAAGACGCGGAAGTAGGGGTCTCCAAACGGTGCGATAACCCAATTGAACTCGCGTAGGTTCGTGCACACGGCGTTAAATTGTCCCCAGTCCTCAATGGTGAGCAGCCAACTATCTCTGACCCCGCAGTGGCCGTCAGTAGAGAGAGACGCCTTGTAGCCATCAAGATACTCTACCAACGGACAATGCGCTGCTACATTCCCGAAAAACTCTCTGCACGCCTGAACCGAAGGTTTGATCATCCGTGTCGGGACACTAAGTCGGCGAAGACCACCGCAATTCCCTAAAACCCTCCATCTCTTCAGTGCTGCATACAATTTCGATATCACGAATTGGATCTCTGCTTCCTCGACGCCATAGGCTTGATATGGCAGCAGCAAACCCTCTAACTCAAGACAATGCGTTGCAACTGCGTCTAGAGCAGCAACTAAATGGCGACTTTTGAAATTGATCTTTGTGAGATCCAGAAACTTGAGTCCTGGGAGCTTTTGAAAGATGGCAGACCAGTCAACGTCCGCAGCCTCGACAGCAGCTTGAAAGTCGTAGCTGGGCTCGATCGAGACGTAGATCTCCATCACTTGGGCCCCTGCAGTCTCCACTTTGTGATGTATTTGCCGTAGCTCCTCTGTCGACGTCGTTCTCAACGTCAAAGTCAGGATCTTGTGGTTGTACTGCCCCAATACGGCACGAAGTGGAGGTAGCCAGGCCTTGCAGACGGTCTGAAGCTCTTTGAGCGCACCGGACGCGACACCGCTACGTCTGTGGGGAGATTGTCCAAGTGGGTGGAGCCCCGTGTCATATCCAGACACAGCGAAGCTCAGCACGAGCTTGAGCAACGGCTGGGGCAGCAACTGGATCATGACCTTTTGGATTATTCTAAAACTTAGCTAAACTTCTTGAAAACTTTACTAAAACAGCATACAGTGTCTGGATTTGAGAAATGGAGACGCTGCCGTTGGCGTTGGTGTCCAGCATCGTGGGCTTCGCGGTGCACGACTACGATGAGTCTATCCTGCCTGATAAGCGTCGATTCCCGACGGAAAACATGCGTGTGCTGGCGTTGGTCTCCACGTCCTGGTTCCGAGCGATCCGCGAACTATCGGCACAGTTCCGGCAGTCCACATTAACTTTTAGCTTCCAGACCGCAAGTCGAGAGGAAGTTCTTGCCATGCGTCGAAACGTTTTGGAACGCGGTCGGCAAGTGACGGATTTAGAGTGTCGATGGGGAGTTTGGGGCCTTTGGAGAGTATTTTACGAGACACCGTCGCCTTCCAAGGACGCTGGACACTTTGGAGTTTGGATGGGACGCGGTGATGGCGAACCTACCCAACCTACGCCGTCTGGATCTGGCCGAAATGCCGTTCCCTAGTGGCAAACTGCAGGTGAAGAGCATTATCGAGTCGGCTGCCAAGTTCTGCGTGGAACTGGAGGCGTTGATTCTACCAGGCAAAGAACTGCAGGGCCTTCGTCCTGGAGAGGAAATGGAGCCGCTCATGGAGGCGGTTTACGCCGCTCTGCAACGTTGGCGTTCGGAAGGAAGTCGCGGCGGATTAAAACAACTCAAGGTGCCAACGGTCAACGAAGCAAAGCGCTTCCAGTCCTGCAAGAAGTTTTTCGCTCACGTGGTCGAGTACTGCCCGCAAGTGGAATATCTCGACGGGTTCAAGCACTCTTTGTGCGAGATGGACAGACTCACTTGCCAGGATGCCTGGCCGCTGACTCTGGCAGATTGGGAGAAGTTTAATGCGACGTGCACTAATCTTCGCGAGTTTAACTGGGTGGTAGCTCCGTTCGGGGACGCCTACTTCCGTGTGTTTGGCGAACATGTTAAGCCACGCCTCACGAAGCTTTGCTTTGGTATTAACATGCTCTGGGATTGGCCCCAGTACTTCCTGGGCTGTGACTTGGACGCGAACTTGCTTGTGGGGCATAATATTGTCCCCGTTGACCGTCCAGGCTACGGAGATGCTGCGACAGATGCTAGCACCGCCCTCCGCGGCTGTCCCGCGCTTGAAGAAATTGAGGTTGCGTTGTATCACCCGTTGGATGAAGATGAACGGGGCGACCCGTTCAATCGCAACGCTGTCCACTTCCCCGAGCACGAAACCGTCCCAATGAACATCTTCAACGACCACTTCTGGGAGACGCTGGCACTACACTGCCCGCTTGTCACTCGAATAGCGCTGTGGGAAGTCATCGACGGACAAGCCAACGATCGACCGATTTTGACGTTTACAGACCGCGGTCTTGTTGCTCTAGCGAAACTTAAGTATCTTGACTTTATGGAGCTGCGGCCGGTGAGTTGCACCGGCTTGGGGCTGTTTGAGTTCCTAAATCGCCTGTCCGACGAGTTCACAAGACAACGCACGTTTCAGATTTGCGTGGGAGGCATGGGCTTTGGTAGGGACCTCTTGTTCTATGATACAGTGATGAGTCTCTTGGTGCAAGTCGCCAACACGGAACCGGGAGCGCTGCGAATGCTGAGGCAGAAGATTGTGCTGCGCTTGAGGAACGCGAATCTGAGGAATGTCGAGGCGGACTGGAGCGTCAATTACCTGAAGAGTTTGAAGCAGCAAGTCGCTCGGGTCAAGGAAAGACACCCGTCGCTGCGTCTGCGACTTACGTCACAAGGATTCAATGGTACTAGCTTCCACAGTATCATCGAGCTAGGCATGTACTCTAGCCATGCCGAACCCAGTGTTTGGTTTGGCTGGGACGACGAAGAAAAGACCGCAATGTTGTGTTTGTGAATCGTGGTGAAACTCCACCTCCAGTTGAAGTGTTTGATGAAAGAGAGGGCATGCCGTGGTAAGATTAAGCCGTGGGTTGGAGAATGAGCACGCAGAAAACGGAGATCATGTTTTATAAATCGTTCTATCCTCGAAGTCTCGTTGTAGTTGCCGGGACTTTAGTCCACACTGCACCGAGCATGTCGATCTCGTCACCTTGCCTACCGAAGAAGCCGCCCAACTGATACCCTGGTGGAGCTTTCACCGAATCCGTGTCGTCGGTCTGAGTGCCTCCCGACAAAGTGTTGCCTGCGCTCGTACCGAAACTCGCGAAGAAGATGCGGGTGTGGCCGCCCTTCTTGCCCCAATGCAGCTCCATCGACGTGATGAACTCACCGGCGGCCAGTGTCAGTGTCTGCGGGTCGCCTCCGGTTCCACCGTGGGTGAAAGTTTTAGCGGTGGGGGCCGAGACGTCGACGATAAGACCGTCGACACGCTCGCCGGCGTGCAGTGTGAGCGACGTCACCGTTTGACCGGAGACGGCTTCACCTTCATCTGAGAACGGCTCGCCGTGCGGCCCGCCGAAGCCTTCACTCAATTTCACACCTGCTCCCGAAACTGAGGGTCTTTTAGTTGTCGGGGCTGGTGTTGGAGCAGGTGTCGGAGCTGGCGCGGGGGCAGAACCACTGCCGTCGACCACGGCAATTTCTGACGGCCTCGGCGTTGGTGCACCCACCACCGTCAAAGTTGCGTTGATAACCACCGACGTGTCGGTGATCTTCTGCTCGGCGATTTTCGAGGAGAGCAGGTAGTTCTGGTAGGCGTCATTCGGCGCCTTGAAGACCGTTCCGGTGGGGCAGTCCTCCTTGAAGCCAACGATGGACCAAGCGAGCGCTTTGCTGTCCCAACAGGCCTTAGATGTCTGCGGAGCGGTGGTGCTGGACACCCAGCGACCAGCCGTATCCATGAGGACGTAAGCGCCCTCTGCAGTCGTAGACGGTTCTTTGTCGGCCCATGACCACACCTGCGCCGCCATTTTAGCGACGTCAGCGTTGTCGATGGCGACCAGGTTGAGGTTCCAACGCAGATACTTGGGGATACTCGCCGTCGAGGAAGACCGGGAACTTCCTCGTCAACGCACCAGCAGGTGACAACGAGATGTAGCGGATCTGCTCCGACCATGTCCGGATCCAGTACTCGTTGCTGTAGATAGTCAAGCCGTTGATCTGGCGCTTAGCGTCGGGGACATCCTCGATGAATTCGACGGTCAGTTCCTTGTTGCCGCCGCAGAAATCGTACAGATTGTACGCAACTCCCGTGGCTTGGTTTGCTAGCACAATGACCTGGTGGCCAGCGTTGATGAACTCGTTGATATTACCGCCAGTCCACTTGCCGGTGGCCAAATCTTCAAGTGACTTCAGCGGCACGATCAAATCTCCGAACGCGGCCGTCAACAGAGTGTCCAAGTCTCCATACTTGTCGAGTCGTTTGATGTCGGCTCCTGTGTCGAGGTACACGAAGACAAACTCGGTCGGGTTTTCGTTCAACCACGCCTTGATTTCGTCCATGGAGTTCTTGGTCAGAACCTGCTCGCCTCCCTTGATACTGGAGGCCGACGGGAAGCAGCCTAGCAAGTCGATATCCCAACTGTTGGTGCCGTACTTGCCTAACTGGCTATTGAACTGATCGAAGAACGCCTTTAGTGAGTCACCACCTAGACTACCGCAATGCGCGGTGTGGAAGTCTCCCAGAAAGAAATGCGTGTCGACCTCGATGAAGCGCACGCCGATTTTCAGCTGGTCAGTCAAGCTCAGCACCTGGTTGTTGGTCTTGAGGTACGACCACCACTTGTCCGCATCCAAGTTAGCGTTCTTGAGTTGATCGAGGTTACCGTAGCCGTCGGCTAGAGTGATGGCGCTGTTGTGCGTGGCGGGGACCTGCGCGAAACACAACGGGCCGCTGTTGGCCAAGTTCCGCTGGTATGCTAACGTTGAACCGAGCCATTCCGGAACCACAACGGTGCCTCTATCACAGACACTACTACACACAGTCTTGTCGGCGTTGCACTTGTCCACCGGCGTGCAGTCGGTGTCGACGAGGTCGTTTTTGCCCGGGTTTTGGATCCTGGTTCTCGCGTCGCGTCCTGTTCACTTGCTAGGTTGTCTGGGTCGTCGCACTTGTCATCAAATACACACGTCTGCGTGCCAGGAACCGAGTCGACAAAGCCCACATCGTCCGGGAACTCGATCATGCCGTTGAGAATATCCACAATGGGGTCTCCGAAGAAATACTCAAAGCCATTCTGGAAAGACTGGATGAACGGCCGCATCTGGTGGATGCAGCACGAGTAGTTGATAGTGGTGGCCGACTTCTTGTTCGCCACGTCGGTGTATGGCGCGCCTGTCATGGCTGAGCACTGCTCACCGCCACCAATCGTGATGAAGGGAAGGATGATCGACTCCAGCAAGGAGAACGTCTCGGCCGTGTACATTCTCGACAACTGCGAGAACATGTCGAAGCCGCAGGTCGTGTCGCCCTTGGTGGAGCACAAGAATCTGTTTAGTCCGTCCACCACCTCGTTCACGACGAAGTAATTCGGGTTGGTGTCCTTGGGGACGACCAAGTTGAGGAGGTCGATGAGGTCGCTGAATTCGGAGCAGCACACTTCGTCCTTCTGGAGTACTGGCAGCAGCTTCGGGATCAACTTGGACGCACACGGAGAGATGACGTCATTCAATGTCGAGCACAGATTATCCACGGTCTCCGAGGTATGGCCAGAGATGTACTTGTAAAGGATGGAGGACATGTCGGCGGGGGTGGCGGCCATGGATTTGAACAGACCGATCAAGTTGTTCAGCTCGAGGTCCTTGCCAAGGTCTTTGAGGTCAAGTAAAGAGCACCCGCTGAAAATGGTGCTGGCTGCTGCGAGTCCGACCGAGCCGAGGTTATTCGCGACGCAGAGGTTGATTCCGTAGTCGGTGGGCAGCATCTTGGCGACGAACCCGAACATTTTGTCGGCGGCTTTGCATTCTTGAGCCTGCACCTCCGATACGGAGGTGAGAGCCACTGTGCCGACCGCCACCGACGCCGCGAATCGACGGAGCTTCATGTCGAGCGAACGATTTTGCGGAATGAACCCGAGGGCGGCACAGCAGTTCTCCCATCGCAAAGATAATTTGTACAGCTTTTTCCGCCGCGGTGGTTGCACACACAGCGTGACTATCGAAATGGGATTGCAATCGCCGCTTTCAATTGGCGAGCGGTACAGCTCCCATCCAGGCTGCGATCCCAGACGTTTACGAAGACGAGAACGATGACGATCGGACAGCGATTCAAATCGAACCGAGCCAATGTTTTCGCTCGATCTCAGAAGTGTTCGAACGCATTCTAAACCAAAAGCTGCCTCCTCCAAAGAAAGCAGCACGAGTCGTTGCTGTGTATGTCGGGAATGTCCAAGAGATCTTGCAGCGGTACCCTTCCAGTACGCTGTTTTCGAGCAAACTTTTTTGCGGTGCCAAACCTCGATCTTCAACGACTTTCCAGCAGTTTGAAGGCGGGAAGATCACGTCAAGCGACAGCAAATCCAGGTGCCGCACATTCGGTCTTGGGTCTCTTGGCTTGACCGTCCTCCTGAGGTATAATACTAGCCGCGGGCAGTGATTCATGCCACGTGACCAGGCTAAATGGAAGTTCCTTGCGTCCGTCTTCGTGTGTTGCAGTCGCCAAACAATTTTCCTGGGGTCCCTACTGAATCCGGTACCCTGGTGATGTGGCGCTGATAAAGCGTCTTTGTGGTGGTGATTTTCCCTCTCGAATTAACCAGCTACAGCTGTGCTGAGCGCTGGGATGGTAAGCTTTATCGTAAAGTCGGCTGAAGTTTACCGACACCGCAAGCAATGACTGCCGCGATTTTGGGTGCATGGAGGACTCGACAAGTTGGAGCGGAATCACGTGGAGATAGAGCATAGTGAACTCTAGCGTAATTCCTTGGGATCGGTCGTTTTCCAGCATGATGCACGTTCCATTTGAGCTTTTGCGCCGCAGACGTCACACCGCTGCCGTGAGAATGAGGACGTCCGTGGCCATCGCCTCCGTCGGGCTCGCAATCGCCAGCTATGCCAACGCTAAGGAGTGTTCGGCCGTCTCGCTGAGTTTCGCGATGCTACCGCTGGCCCCCAAGGCCGCCAAGTGCGCGTTTGATTCCGACTTCGACCTGACTTCGTTCACCGGCATGCCCAGCATGAAGCAGCTCCGCGCAATGTGCAAGAGCGACGCGTGTCACGCACTATTGAAGCAAGCCAAGACCGCCGACATGCCCGACTGCGAACTGACAATCAACGGCACTGCGTACAACATCAAGGAAAGCGTCGACCTCATGTCGGCGGGCTGCGACGTCTCCAACATCGTCGACGACGTCGGCACGACCCTCTTTGGCCCGTAAACAGTAGACGTCAACGAACAATACAAAGAACAAGTCTCGAAAATCAACCAGAAGACCCAGGAGAAGGACACGTTGACAGCACGTACATCGACGTCATCCCGACGGTGTACGCGCTTCTTGGCCAAGCGGAGAGTGCTGCTCAACTGTCGACTCAACTCTTGAAGAATCAAAGCTTCAACTTCGTTCCCATGTTTTCATTGGCCAAAATACGATTTTCGGACATAACCGTTGCGATTTCTGACAACCATCTTCCGTTTAACACTTGGTGTCATTCCTGCATTTGCGAGCCAAGCAGCACTCCGTCCGCGATGATCTTCCGCTCCAAGCACCCAGATCTGCCCATTCCAGAAGACGCCTCGATCTGGAAGAAGCTGGAGGAGCATGCCCAAAACCATGGGGACAAGCCCGCCTTCATCGACGGCATCACTGAGCGGACGCTGACTTTCGCGGACGTGTTGCGTCAAGCAAAGCAAGTGTGTGCCGGTCTGGCGGCCAACGGATTGAAGAAGGGAGACGTACGTTTCGTGACAGAGTTTTGCTTGCTGGTGGTTGTGCCTGTAGACTTTCAAAACTCAACTAACCTTGTTCGACGAGGTGTAGATTGTGATCTTGCACTCCTTCAACTGCCTCGAGTATGTGGTGGTGTTCCTGGCGCTGAACCGACTGGGGGCGGTCTGCTCGCCGTCCTCGCCATTGTTTAACGGCAGGGAACTGGCCGACCAGATTGAAATCGCAGAGGTACGTTGACAGTCCATGAGAGTTTGACTCTAGCAAACTGACCATGTTGTGGTAGGCGGTGGCGGTGATCTCGCACAAAAAGTTCACAAAGGTGGCAGTGGAGGCTGCTGGCCTTCGTGGTGTGCCGCTCAACCAAGTCTACACGCTTGGCCAAGCAGACGGACCGTCCGGTCTCCAGTCGATCGAAGGTTTGATCGCAAAGGACTTGCCGTTCCCGAACCTGCCGCCTATCGACACGAATCAAGTGGTGACGTTGCCATTTTCGAGTGGTACGACCGGCCGACCGAAGGGTGTGGAGCTGACTGCTAGAGCGATGTACGCTTGCGGGATCCTTCCAGCGTACCGAGAAGCCGAGCTCAAGTATGCGTTGGGCATGCTGCCGTTCTTCCACATCATGGCGACCATGATCTTCCACGTGACGATCTACAAGGGTGTCACGACGGTAGTTCTGCCCGGGTTCGACCCGGAAACATTCCTCAGTACGGTGGTCAAGTACAAATGCCCAAGCTCAATCTCGCCCCGCCACTGGTGACGTTCCTGGCCAAGCACCCCATTGTGGACAAGTACGATCTCTCTCACGTGACCCACGTCGGTTCTGGAGGAGCACCGCTTGGAAAAGAGGTGGAGCATGCAGTGCTGAACCGCCTCGGAATTCAAGTGCTACAGGGTTACGGCATGACGGAGTTTGCCGGATGTGCTACCAGCTCATACCCGAATGCGCTTCGGGACGGCGCGTCTGGCACGTTGCACCCGAACACGGAGATGAAGGTGAAGGACTTAGAGACGGACGAGGATCTACCGGCGAACAAGACCGGTGAGTTGTTGTTTCGCACCCCTTGCCTTATGAAGGGGTACTACAAGAACCCGGAGGCGAACCGCGTCACGTTCACCGAGGACGGGTTTATCCGCACGGGAGACGTCGGGTACATTGACGACGACGGCTATATCTTCATCGTCGACCGTCTGAAGGAGCTCATCAAGTACAAGGGTCACCAAGTGGCCCCCGCAGAGGTCGAGGACGTGGTCAACTCGCATCCGAAGGTAGCGGACTCTGGCTGCGTCCGTGGTTTTGACCCAGTGACGGGCGAGGAAATCCCAAAGGCTTTTGTAGTGCTGAAGGAGGGCGAGACGCTGTCCGAGCAAGAGCTGATGGACTACGTGGCCGGCAAAGTGACGGGCTACAAGCGTGTGCGGGAGGTCGAGTTCATCGACGTCATCCCCAAGAGCCTGTCGGGCAAAATCCTTCGACGCCTGCTGCAGATTCGCCAGAACGAGAAGATGAAGGCCGCTCAGAGTCGTCTGTAGGAGCTGGACGAATGTCGGTGTTATGATAATGAAGATTTTCGATGCCGTTGTTGATTATTGCCGTCCTGATTTCGCTGCTACGTTTGACTCGCAACATCAACATTGCTACATTGCTTCGATAGTTGCTGCCACCCACGTTCCACGCTGTATAACCATCCGCTATGATTTACGCTCCCGCAGCGACCACCAGCATCGATTTTCCAATTGTTAAAGCAGTTTTCTCATCACTTTTGCAATTGCATCCTCCAACTCAAGTCGTTCTTCCAGCATCCGCGATGGCCATCATCTTCAAGTCACCGTACCCGGACATCACAATTCCTTACGCCGCCGCTATCTGGAACAAGCTGGAGCAGCAAGCTCGCGAGATCGGGGACAAGCCTGCGCTCGTTTGCGGGATGACCAGTAAATTGCTGAGCTTCGCCGAGGTCCACCGCCAAGCCCAACAAGTCTGCGCCGGTCTCGCAGCCAACGGCATCAAACGGGGCGACGTAAGTATTGCTCGTATTTGGAAAAAATGCTGTCTTCTCACGTTATTGTTGAGCAGGTCGTGGTCTTGCACTCGTTCAACTGTTTGGAGTACCCCGTCGTGTTCCTGGCGCTGAATCGCCTTGGCGCTATTTGCTCCATGTCATCTCCGCTGTTCAACCGCGACGAACTCGCTGACCAACTCCAATCCTCCGAGGTAAACTCCATCTCCTTCTTTTGTCGACCATCGTTAACGAATTCACGTCCTTCCAGGCGATTGCGGTCATTTCCCACGTCGCATTCGCCCGAACTGCTATGGATGCTGCGGCATTCAGCGGCATCCCGCGCAAAAAGTCATCACGCTTGGCCACCCAAATGGCTTTGAAGACCTTCAAACTGTCGAGTACGTCGTTGAAAAATATTGCGGTCGGAGTTCTCCAAGCTAACACCGCTCTACGTTTAGGAGCCTCATTGCTCAAGATCCCCGTTCCCCGACCTGGCCCCGATCAACCCGGACGATACCGTCCTGCTGCCGTTCTCAAGCGGCACTACCGGTCGTCCTAAGGGGTGGAATTGACAGCTCGAGCAATGTACGCGAACGCAGCTCGCCTGGCAAGTCAAGAGCCGTACACCGACTACGTGCTGGCCATACTGCCGTTCTTCCACATCTCGGCAGCCACCATGTTCCACGTGACCATCTTCAAAGGGATGGCGGCGATTATTTTGCCTCGCTTCGAACCCAGCAGCTTTCTGAGGGTCATTGAGGACTACAAGCTGACCGCTCTCCATGTCGCCCCACCGATCGTGCAGTTCCTGGCCAAGCATCCACTCGTGGACAAGTACGACCTCTCTTCCCTGAAGCGACTGACGTCGGGCGGTGCGCCGTTAGGTGACCAAGTGGCGAACGCTGTTCACAAGCGACTGGGACTGCCGGTCCTGCAGTGCTACGGGATGACGGAGCTGGCTGGTGAGACTTGCCACTCATCCCCCACTGCATTCCGAGACGGCGCCTGTGGACAACTGCTACCCAACACCGAGTTACGAGTTGTGGACCTCGACACCGGCGTCGACTTGCCTGCAAACCAACGTGGGGAGCTCTTGATCCGCTCAACCGTAGCCATGAAAGGGTACTTTGGGAACCCTACTGCCACGCGTGACGCCTTCACCGACGAAGGCTTCATCCGAACGGGAGATGTCGGCTACATCGATGCCGACGGATTTGTCTTCATCGCCGACCGAGTCAAGGAGCTCGTCAAGTACAAAGGCCATCAAGTCGCGCCAGCTGAGATCGAAGACGTGCTCAACTCCCACCTGCAAGTTGCTGATTCTTGCTGTGTGCGCAGCCTCGACTTGGTCACTGGAGAGGAGGCCCCAAAGCGTTCGTGGTGGTTACTGGCGGCATTGTTAAGCCGCCGACTGCTGACGAGTTGATGGCGTTCGTGGCGTCGAAGGTGGCAGGATACAAGCGCGTCCGTCAAGTGGAGTTCATCGACGCCATCCCCAAGAGTTTGTCGGGTAAAATACTTCGACGCAAGCTGCAGGAGCTGCAAGACAAGCGAGTGGAGGAGGCAGCTCGATCCCTACGGAGCAGACTATGATGACCAAACTGAAGTTTGAACGAATCGCGATGATGACGACAGAAGAACGTCAACACTTGAGCTTGAGCAGGTGCTGTGGGGCGAGGAGACTTGAGCTTTACAACGCGATCATTGCCATTGCTTTCCCGGTTGCTTTGCTCGTCTTGCGTCGCGTCATGAGCGGCTTCTGTTTATGCACCAGTGACAATCAGGAGCGTGTGCTTTCGCCAACACCTTCGACTGCTGCAGACCAACAACGTCGGTCGCCGCTCCTTGGTCTGTTGCAGCATGATCTTCACGTCCAAACTGCCGACTTTGGCGATCCCAGAGGACGCCTGCATTTGGAACGTCGTGGAGCAGCATGTGCTCACTATCGGCGACAAGCCAGCGTTTATCTGCGGCCTCACGGACAAGACACTGACATTCGCAGAGCTGCTTCGACAAGCTCGGCGAGTGTGCGCAGGTCTGGCAGCCTCCGGTCTCAAGAAGGGCGATGTATGTGGAGCTGGAGCCTCTCTATCGGGCTGGAGCTCACCTGGCTTTTGACTGTGTAGATCGTGATCCTGCATTCCTTCAATTGTCTCGAGTACGTGGTGGTGTTCTTGGCGCTCAACCGACTCGGAGCCATTTGCTCGCCGTCCTCGCCGTTGTTCAATGGGAAGGAGCTGGCCGTCCAGATCAAAACGGCGCTAGTGAGTGGATGAATACGCTTGTCGTAATGTCAAATTCTAACGTTTGTTCCTTGCTGTAGGCGGTGGCTGTCATCTCTCACAGTAAACTCTCCAAAGTGGCAGTGGAAGCTGCGGGTCTCCGTGATATTCCTCTCAAGCAGGTCTACACTTTTGGTCAGGATGAAGCTACGCCAAGCCGTCAATCCATCGAGTACTTCATGGCGAAGGACTTGCCGTTCCCGGGTATCCCTCCTATCGATACGAACCAATTGGTGGCGCTGCCATTCTCCAGCGGCACTACCGGTCAACCAAAGGGGGTAGAATTGACTGCTCGCGCGATGTATGCGGCCGGTATGATCCCAGCCTACCGGGAGGAGAGGAACAAGCGTGTGTTGGGCATGCTGCCGTTCTTCCACATCATGATGACCATGAACTTCCACGTGACGCTGTATCGCGGCGAAGCGATGGTCGTGCTTCCCGGTTTCAAGCCTGGAGTTTTCCTGCAGACGGTGGAGAAGTACAAGCTGAATACCATCAACCTCGCCCCACCGTTGGTGACGTTCCTGGCCAAACATCCTATCGTCGACAAGTACGACCTCTCTCATGTTACCCATGTCCGATCCGGTGGAGCACCGCCAGGCAAAGAGGTAGAACGTGCTGTCATGGATCGCCTCGGAATTCAAGTGCTGCAAGGCTACGGCATGACGGAATTCGCAGGGTGCGGCTCCCGGGCCTACCCAAACTCGCTACGTGATGGTTCCTCGGGTACGCTTCATCCCAACACGGAATTGCGAGTGATCGACCTTCAGACCGGGCAGGATCTACCAACCAACTCGACCGGGGAGCTCTTGTTTCGCACGCCAGCAGCTATGAAAGGGTATTTCAATAATCCCAAAGCGACTCGCGCTACGCTGACAGAGGACGGCTTTGTTCGTACTGGTGACCTCGGATACATCGACGACGACGGATTTATCTATATTGTTGACAGACTGAAGGAGCTCATCAAGTACAAGGGTCATCAGGTGGCCCCTGCTGAAATTGAAGACGTTGTGAATTCGCATCCTCAAGTCGCTGACTCGTGCTGCGTGCGTGGACTTGATTCCGTGACTGGAGAGGAGATCCCGAAAGCTTTTGTTGTGGTCAAGGACGGACAATCGCTAAGTGAGAGATCGTTGATGGAGTACGTGGCGTCGAAAGTTGCAGGCTACAAACGTGTTCGAGAGGTGGAGTTCGTAGATGTCATTCCGAAAAGCTTATCAGGAAAAATCCTCCGACGCAAGCTGCAGGAACTGCAGGACAAGACAATAGACGCACAGCGAGCGATAAGTCGGCTATAACACAAAAAGGACTCGAAGACGACACCAATTGAGCTTGAATACCGGTGAAGTCGATGGTACCTGCGGTGGATCCATGATTTTCAGGTCGCTGTATCCCGGGAAGACCGTTTGAAGCATGGTAGAGGTGAGCAAGGTGATAAGCCAGCATTCGTCTACGGAATAATGGACGCTAGAAAAACATTATATGGGTCACCGGCGGGTCTGGTCGCACTCAGGGTCTTGCTGTTTTCCGAGACCCAAACGTGACCATCAAAGTACACACTTGTTTTAGTGATCACATACAGACCCTTCAAAAATTGTTCAAAAACCTCCATTTTTTGGATGAATGAAAAAGTTATATATATTAAAGAATGAAGGTTTAACTACCCTGCTTTATCAAGTTTGGAGTCGAGCATGTCTTGTAGTTCTCGTTGTCAATCGCCGGTTGCTTGCAGCTGCTGAGCAGGTTTTAGCTCAAGGCCGAGCATTACTCGTCGTGCGCCTTGTCAGTCTTTGAGGTCGCCGGATGGTTACTCTTTCAGTAGTTTGTCGGGCATGAGCTCTGTTTGCTGGTCTTACAGACGCAGCTCGCCCCGGTCTGCCTCTTGCCGATGGTCTCCCACGTGTCGCTTGAGCTCTCCGTCTTCGGGTTGGAACAACGTCAACAGGTGCTGGTAACTGGATAGCACCGTGAGGTGGGGTTGTTGCTCTGCGGTTCGTGATATCAGTTAACAGCTGGACATAGCGTTGAGAGAGCATGTCGATAGTTCCGACGAAGGATGCGAGATTGGGATGGGCCGGCGTGATCGCCGAGTTCAGCTCCCTGTTGAACCGTTCCAAAGGATTGTTAGTCCTGCACACAACCGAGAGGTCAACGCCGTGGATGTTCCACACATCTGCTGGAAAGCGCACCAGCCATGTGCGGCGGAAATAGTTCCAAAACTGAGTCCATCTTGTCGTGGAGTACGCGATCCCACGACTCGAGCACCGGAGGCGGATCTGTCGCTCAACATAGACCAGTCCGTGAGGGTCAATGTCACCCGGGGAATGACAGTCAGCATGTCTAGCATTCCGACCTCCATGGCGATGCTTACTTCTGGAGCGGGTATGTGCAGTGCGATCATCCGGCGGCGGGTAGCTTGCTTAAAATGAAAATGACAACCCACCACGCGAGTATCTGGAAACACGATACCGATGGCATCGATCAGCGCTTGCTCAAAATCGACGACCACTTGTGCCGGGCGCAAGTTCTGACCGGTTGAATCGTTGACAAATCGGAGGAGCCTGGTGTAAATGTTGGCAGTTCGTCCGGTCGTTAGCGCGTAGAATACCGGAACGAACACGCGGCTTGCAGGATCATTCACCATCACAATGACACATTGGTGGAAGTGATGAGGCACGCTCCTGAACGTGCCGTCAATGAAAAGTTGAAGTCAGGGATATCTGAGAATCTCCAGTAGTCTTGGGTGAGCCCATCCAATAAGTCTCTGAAGAGATCCGTTGTCGTAGAAGGTGTGCTGGAACTGAAAGAACGTGAGTTGGGTTCCCGAGACCAGGCTGAGATTGGGCACTTCAACCACTCCGTGCATATCACCACCGAAATGTTGACGACGAACTCGATACACCCGCGCAATCACCTGATCACGCGTTAGTCCTTGGATCACCACGTCATTGACCGGCTGGAAAAACTGCTGATTGACGGTATCCCAGATACGCTGCGCGGTTAAAGCCAAGTTTAAAGTTGCCAAGCGGTCAACTTCAGCCCCCATTCGCTCCGATACATTCACAAGTCGCCGCGGAATCTCGACGTCGGGTCGGCATGTATGCGGGGTGAAGTTGATGTACAGCTGCAGCCTCAAGTCGTAATCGACTTTTCCTCTGCATCCCGTTCGTCGATACACACTGCAGCGATACGGCCACTTCTTGGATGATACGCGTGCGCGAGTGTACGCGTAACCATCGACTTGGATCACGGTCGTGTGTACCGGGGTATCTTCACGCTCAGAACTGTCGCTGTCTTCAGACGAACTTGAATCGGAGCTGTCGCTTGCATCGGAGGTATTTGTTGACTCGAGTCCGCCAGTACGGGTTCTGGCATCTTCCACCGTCTCGTTGCCCGCGGTGTCGACACCAGTATCCCCTTCTATCACCGGAACAGGGCCAGTGACCTGATCTTCGTCTTCTTCAACTGGTGGATCACCGAAATCCCAGTCTTCGTCGTAGTTGTCGCCCTCGTCAGATGTACCGTCGTGCACGAACACCTCGGACATCGTAGAAACGTGAGCTGAAGTGAGTGGCTAGAAGGGCGTCGGATCGGAACTTTTTGGAAGTGAGGTTCGAGTTGGGGATTCCTAGGTTTTCTTATGGGATGCCGCAAACTAACGGAAACTTTAAAATACGCTAGTGCGACTGTGCAAATACGCTATTGCGACTGTGCAAAATGAGAAATTGTCGTGTGTTCCTTGCGTAACTCGCGTAAGTAAATCTAAATAAAACCTTTGGGACTTGCAGGTTTTGAAACCTAACAACCTCAGCATCAATTGGTAACATTTCTATACAAAAGGAATGCTTATGGCCAATGAAAAGATTTTCCCAGTTGACATTTTCAGAAATTCTTAAGCAAAAAGGCCAGAGTTTCAGGAATATGACGACTAGTTGGATAATAAGGAACGATAGGGTCTCCCCGTTACATAGACCACCTCCCTATGCCTGGACATGAAATGGTTCTGAAATTATCAGACTCCAGTTTTCTGTCCGGTACACGAATGTACACTGAGCATAGTAACGGTGATTTGAATATAACTAACATTGGGATATGGACCAGCTAGAGTAGGATGGCGATTACCGCTTTACCGGGCATCACAAAGAGCTGGCTAAATTCTCCATCCCTCATCATCGCCTTTTCGCTGTCCGGGCTCCCGCCTTTCAAACCAAGTCAATAACTCAGAAGTAGCAACATGACCTAGAAATGATCCTGTATTATGGTCATCCGTTTTGCAGCTATGAAAACACCAAAGCCGCTGTTCTCGACGAGAACATACAGCACCGGAATGTAGACGACAAACGACGAGTCGTAGCCCATAATGATGATGGTTTGTTTGAACGGGTGTGGAGTAATCTGAAAAGTACCATCAACGAAGAGTGACACGCCGGGGTGCAGAAGAAGGTGAATCAAATCGGGAAGCCCAAATCCGATGATGCGCTGTAGCTTCCCGTTGTTGTAGTAGAAAAGGTTAAACTACACGATCGACCGCGGATCGGTCTCAGAGACAGTGCAAACTTTCTCGCTTTCAATGGCTCGATAAATTTCCTCTCCATACGCCTGCTTGCGCGCGTACGTGATGAAATTGATTGCTTCGTCTCTGGACATGGCGTTGACGGCCTGGTCGGGGTGCTAGTCGTGAAGTCGCCGCGAAACCTTTTCTCACAGCCGCCCTGGAATGATGTTGAGCGGGTTAATCGCCTCCTCCTCCAGAATTTCATGCATGTCTTCAGTGCAATCACCACACACATTAGCCGAGGAGGATGCGCACGAGTGTTGGCCTGTTTCGCGGATTGTGGCTTCTTTGTCTTCGACATGCTTCACTTTCAGTTTTCCTTTGCATTTTGTCGACCGAAACGTCGAACACTGAAAGTACTCAGTGTTGTGCTCCTCTTTTGTGTGCCTGGTGTTTTGCAAGTATTTGAAACCGTTGCAGAACATCGCTGACGAGGATGCAGTTGTATGTAACTCGGGTAGGCTTTTAGTTAGAATCGGAAAGTAATTGGAATTGCGCCTTTGAGACATTGTGGGACAGAGTCGTCTATGCGAAGCCCAAGTGCAGTGGTCAGTTATACAAAAACCAAATCAATCATTCCAGCTCAAAAGTCTAGCTAGTCCAGCTACAGGCGACGTCATTGCTGTAGGTACGACTCTAGGCTAGGAGGTGCTACCTGGAAGTACGAATTAATCTGATTACCCTTGTACTAGTAGCAGTAGCAGTTTGACAGTAGGATGCTAACAGCAACGTACTTGCCAACTGGACTAAGTCGAACTCGTAGAGACTTCTTATAGTCACTAAACGCCCACAGTGCTTTAACAGCCTCATGTACCGAGCTCATTTTCGCGTTGAACAGCTTACCACAACGTGATTGGTCCGCCTTCTTGGAGCCCGAGACAATAAACTTGCATACACCGTACGCTGGGTCTTCGTAGATAACGTAGTCATCGAAAATATCTCTATGAGCACTCATGTCCTCGAGAAGCTTGCCTTCGTACAGCTTGGTAATTTCGTGACGGCGACCTTCAATCGGTCCCCAGAAGCGAATGGCTGGGCCGGCTGGCGTGACGACAGCTTGATAATTCAGGCAATGCACTCGCTTATGCCCGGAGTACACTTGTCGCTGCAAGTTCTCCCCGGTGCCAGGTCTAGAGGATGGCCGACACACTGCGTTCTTGGATGCCACCTATGAAACGAAAGATGTTCCACATCGGTGCACCCTTGGTGCGAACAGCGGCAGCATAGAGATGAATTCGTTCGCAAACTCGGGGAGATCGAAACGACGGCAGAGCTCCATCACGTCGCTCACATCAAAACGAAAAAAGCAGCTTGCTGTTCGCGTTGGACTGCTCCAATACGCAAAACCGCAAGTCTGGTATGATAGGTCGCTCTGGCTACAGGTCGATGAGTTCCGATCTATCATGTAACTCTGGATTATACGATTGTTTAATGTAACTTTGGTTATTTTCATAGACTGTAATTGCATGGGGGTTTCATGATCCAGCTCATTATGGAGGAGGTTTAGGTGCATAACTTGCTGCATGATGTGACATAACGCAATGTATTCTGCTTCTGTTGTGGATAGCACTATTTTGTGGTGCTTCCTAGATTGCCATGCGATTGGACCACATTAGTGTCACGTAGCCTCGTACGGACCATCGGGTATCTACACAGTTTACATAGTCTGCATCTGTTTTTATAGGCTATTAGTTACTGTTGGCGTTGAAATTGCTCTAGGTTCTGCGACCCTCCCAGTGTGATGCCGTAGCGACATTTATATAGTTTAGGCATTCCAGTGTTATTTGCCTGAATCGTAGTTACCTTCCGCCCGACGTTAAAGGTGTGTGGGAACTCAGGCCTGCACTTGCACCTTCTTCGTGCTTGGGTAGCTCCAGATGTTCCGACAATAGACAAGAGCGTCACGATCCATCCTCCTAATGCAGGCGGTCTTAAAGTGAGAGCCTATTCCCTGCAGATCATTGTGCACTCCCGCACAATAGTGGCACTTGATTTGTCCCAAGTTGTGGCGGTCATCACGGCCGAAAGCAGACGAGGCTTTTTCTTGCCAAGTGCTGATGCGCGTGGTGCATGCAGCGCAGCAGGCGGTCGCGCCTGCACGCGGTTCACTGGAACACCAGTTCCCAAAGCCAGAATCTATGCCTTGCTCTTGTTGCCAAAGATGGCACACAACTTGGCTCCAACCTTCTCCACGGAAAACGCGTCGAGCTGGAAGGTAATGGGCGATCCCCAGATGTTGGCCGGCAGCACAGCCACAATCTTGATCTGCATGAGCTGAGACGT
Organism: Phytophthora quininea; assembly: GCA_011947345.1. Lineage (NCBI taxonomy): Eukaryota > Oomycota > Peronosporomycetes > Peronosporales > Peronosporaceae > Phytophthora > Phytophthora quininea. The sequence continues at coordinate 75,956 of JAAVTG010000880.1, read as the reverse complement.
GATCATGCCGACTCCTAGCGCATCAGTCGAGTTGAGGTTGTCCACGCGCCGCGTTAAGGCGGTAGAAAGGTCGCTCAGATTCTTGAAGTCCGAGTTCACAACTTCCTTGAATCTCGTCACGAGCTGCACCACGCCGGATGCCGTGTTCAAGCCGTATCGATGCTCGACAGCGCTCCAAATCACGTGCACCGGCTCCTTCATACGCTTTTCATCGCCCTTGAACCCCGCAGGCAGCGTCTCCATGAACAACCGCTTGATGTTCGACTCCTGCTGTTGCAGAAAGGCTTCGTGGAGGCGATGAGTCCGCTTCGCTTTGTCGCTTGCCTTGGCGTCCAGTTCTGTGAATGCGGGCAACCGGCCAGCGTGTTGACCACCCTTTACTAGAACAGTCATTATAGAGAGAGTTAGTCTACCACAGTTATGTGTACCACACATATTGTAGCCATTTCCCGTGGACGCATGTGCTCCGCTTTCTAACCTCCTATTTCGCTTTTCTTTTTCCCTGCTCAAGGACACGACTCTCCGGCCTAGCTTCTCACACCTTCACAAGTGTAAAGTGACACAGCTCACACGTCACATGCCCTAAAGTAGCAGAAGTATCACAATGACTCTGTAAAAACTTCTCGTATTTACTCTTAATCTGGCTGATCTAAATGACTGGCTGTCGCTCTACAGGGCAACAGCCAGCTTCCTAAACTCTCATCAATACACTTTCCTACTTGCCTTCATCAGCCTACTTGTCTACAGCTCCCCAGTCTTCCCGGTCCTGCACCAAGCGCCACTGATGCCACGACAACAAGTTCCGCCAGCACCGGCTGACTTTCCAGCAGATCCTCGTAACGGATCGCCGGCTCGTCTCGCCCCGCCGTGAGCTCTTCGGCAACCCGCTGGTCGGACAGCGCCTTCAAGTGGATCAGGAACTTGTCTTTCAACGCTGCGAAGTGGTGCGGTTCCCGTCGTACTTCAGCGACTCGACAGAGCTTTTGTCGATGCTAGACTTGTTCATCGTACTTGAAATGTTGGAATGAGCCTCGTAGGACAGTGTATGATCTCAATACAGTGTATTTAGCCTGTATCTGTCTATCTAATGCCTATGTTCAAGACGCGCTCAGTCTGAGGCCAAAGAGGAAGTGAGGACGACCTCGGACTGTGTCCTCGGCGTCTCACCTCTTTTGCCTTCGATCCTCATCGCACCATTGATAGGCAGGAATCTCTCTACCTTATCCGGCAGCTGTGCTCGGATAACCCCTTGTACTTGCTACTCAAAATATATCGCTTTAACAAGGTTTCATATTTATTTAGTCTGTTATAAGAACACTTTGGAAAAGAGAAGAAAGAAGTGAGTTGAACTGGCTTGCCGCGCAGCGAGATCGCTTGTAACCAGCAATACAAGGAATACCTGGTGGAGCCGTCGAACATAAACTCTAAGATCTGACTCGTGCTGCGTGCATGGACTCGCTTTCGTTACTGGAGAGGAGATCTCGAAAGCTTTTGTTGTGGTCAAGGACCAGGGTTCGAAAATAGGGTTTTAGTTTTTTGGATTTTGGGTAAAATAAAAGCCCACCCGCCCAAATCATAAGAAATTGGGTCTTTTTTGGTTTAGCGTTCTTACTCGTCTTCGGGAGACAAGAGGCAGCGTGGTGAAGGAGGCCATTTCAACAATGGACTTCTACTGCCCAAGCTGCCGACACCTGTTTCGCCACGCCGCCTCTGTCCGACGTCACCAGGGGTCTGCAATTTGCAGCAGGCGACTCAACCCCTCCCTGGTGATGGAGCGCCGGCGCCAGCAGCGCAATGCCCGCCGCCGGGCCAGGCGCTTCCAGGGCATGCAGCGGTTTGTTGCTGCGGTCGTTGCCGCCTCAGTCATCGTGCAGTCGGCACCAGATGCACGCAATCAAGGCCCGAACTGCCCGATCTGTTGGGAAGCTCCCAACGACTCGCTGACGTGCAGCCGCTGCCGGGCGGCGTTCTGCCGGTCGTGCATTAGCGCACACATCGACACAAGGGGCATCGATGCCACTTGCCCGATGTGCCGCTTCCCGGTGTTCCCGGTGCCCGTGCACGCCCGCCGCCACCACCACGTCAGTACGACGTCATTGACGAACAGTGGTGGTGGATGGGCGATGACCTGGAATTCGAGTCGGATGACGACGACAGTGATTACATGGAGGAGGATTAGGGTTCGTAAACATGTCGTTTTGCTTGCTCTAAGAACCAATAAAATTCATTTGTGTTTGTATATTTCTCATCAAATTTCTTATCCATTTTATCCAATCAAAAGGCATAATAGACAACAGTTTTAATATGAACTTTTGCGATAGAGAAAAAGGTGCTGAATAAGACAACAAAGCAGACTGACATTTGTTGTTGTCCGAATAAGACTTCAAAGATACGTTTCTTGTTCTGGTAAGAATAAAATTATGTTCAGATAGTAATAAGATTGCGAAGATATGCTTTCTGGTAAGGATAACGGCGGTCCTCATTTCGGCTGTGGGCCCCATTTTGGCTAAGGTCCTCATTTCGGCTAAGGTCCATAACTTGGCTAAGGGAAATGGAGTAAGACAACCACATCTATCAAGTAAGATGTAAAGAAAGAAACATGTATTAAAGTGAACAGCCTAGTAGTACTCGTAGTCACTATCTTGGTTGTTGTCGTTGTCGTTCTCACCACCGGTCCCAAGCACATCCTCAACCAGGTTGAAGAGGTCCAAATCTTCAACCTGAAGATTCTTCATGTTGAAGAAGATGAAGACCAACTTCTCAACACTAGTCTCTTTGAGGCGGTTGCGCAGCGACGAATGCACGAACTTGTGGGCCGAAAAGTTTCTTTCTGCGGCGGCACTTGAGCACGCAGAAGCAAAGGCGGTGGTCGCGATCTTCTGGAGCAAAGGGAATCCGTGCAACCCACTCCAAAACTCGCGGACGCCGATGCTTTTGTCTTGAACAAGCTTGACTTGACGCGACGGTTGTAGAGTAGATGCTTGAAACTTCATCAACTCGACCATGGTCGCGCTCTCATTCTCGGGTCCATTCCACTGCGCGATGAAGTCCTCAACAGACTCTCGGGTGTTCTGGTCCATGCCTTTGCCAGCATAGCGGGGATCCAGAAGGTATGAGACTCCATGAGCGTCACCATACACGAAGTCGAAACGCTCACGCAGTACGCCTGAGATGATCCCTAGCTCACCGAGCGGCATTTTCATGCTGTTGTAGGTGCCAGGTAAGTCGAGAAACATCTTGTACACGTCAGAGATCGGCCGTGTGTTGCGCTCGAAAACCGTCTGGAATCGTGACAAGACGTTCAGCAGCGCGATTGCCTTTTCAGGTGCGGAACGAAGTCCTTACTGCGCACAACATCAAATGCCATCCGGCGCTTCGCCTTCTGCTCCTTTGTCTTGGCCTTCAGGAACTCTCTTCCGCTGACGAAAGCGTGTAGAATCTCTTCCGACTCCAGCAGCGACTCGAAACACTTCTCGATCGTTCCCCAACGAGTGTCCGCAGGCATCACTAATGCCTTTTACCCTCAAGCATCTGCAGACGGCGAAGCTCTGCCCATAACTGCTGATGCTTCTTGAAGAACCGCACAAGCTTGCGGGAATTCTCCTCCAGTGTCTTGAGCCACGGCAACCTCGCGACCAGATCCTTGACGGCGAGATGAATGACGTGGGAAATGCAGCCGTGGAAGAACATATGCGGATAGTTCACCTGCAATATTTGCCACACCAGCTGGTTTGTGCTGGTATTGTCGGTGACGACAGCAGAGATGGTCGTAAATCTTGTAGCTTCGATGACGCGCTTGATGTCAGCTGCCAGAAAGACCGCGCTATGCGAGATAGAGCCCGTGTAGACTGTCTCCAGAAGATACGTTTCTTCACCGCAAATCAAGATGTAATTGATCACACTCTTTCCGTTGACGTCGGTCCAAGCATCTGTGGCGAGGGTGCACTTCTTCCCGTTAACCCGATGCATCATCGCGTTCAACTCCCCATACGAGGCATCCAACAGCGTCGCCGAGAGCTCACGAGGGTCGGGACCACAGCGCCAGGGTTCAACATGGCCAAGATACTCGTGGTTAACCTTGTTAAAGGCCATACCCGTGGAATAGAACCACAACGCAAACTGCCGATGGAACGATGCGAGCTTGGTTCGGCTTAGAGCAGGCGGAAAACAGTCCGTGATGGCTCTGGTCTGGAACCGCTTGGAGCACTTGCGCTTGAAGTGGTCATGCACCCTTTCCACATGCGTCTCACCCAGACGGTGGATGATCTTCTCGCACTTCTTGCATGAGACGACATCATCTGCGACAATCACGTCCTCCCAGATGGGGTCCTTGCGCCTACCGCGCTTGGCAGGTGGCTGCGGCGGGGAATTGGCCTTGCGCTTCGCTCCCACGGCGTGTTGGCTAACCGGACAAGACGGGTTACCTCCCTCCAAGTCCTCGTCACCGTGACAGGGACAGAGGCCGAGTCGGCTGCGAGACGAGGGTTGCTTCGATGGGGAGGCCAGGTCGATGGGCGACGAGAAGCTCATGCTGACGGGGGGGTACTTGGAACTGCTCAAATGAGGAAGTGAGCAACCGAGGACGAAACATCGGGGATAGAGCCCGATGGTAGGGGTTTGCTACAAATATTGGCTGCAACGGTACACCAGTCCACGATTAACCGCGGTTTGCACATTTAGATAAGACTTTTAGGAGGAAGACGAGCTACAGACGGTCTCTCTTAGACCGCAGGACCACTGGTCTCGCGACAGCGGGTCATGACGTCATATGGGTCAAAATACCCAATTACCTAGACCCACCCACCCAGTTCTGAGTCCACCCGTCAAAATTTCAAACCATGGGTTTTGGCGAACCCTGTCAAGGACGGTGAATGAGAGGTCATTGCTGGATACCATTCCAAAATGCTTGTCAGATAAAATCCTCCAACGCAAGACAACACAATAGATACAGCAGCCGGCTTTAAACACGAAAGGAATCGAAGACGACACCAACTGAGCTTGAGTAAAGACGATGATACCTGCGGTGGACCTGCTCGAGGTCCAGGCTGCTGATCATTTACGCATTTGCTCGCTATCCATCAGCTCCGTTGCCGTTCACCATGATTTTCAGGTCGCTGCATCCAAATGTCCCGATTCCGGGGAAACCATTTGGAACATGTTAGAATTGCATGCCCGCGAGCGTGGTGATAAACCAGCATTTGTCTGCGGGGTCACGGACAAGGTGATGACGTACGCGGAGACGCTCAAGAAGGCGACAGCGCTCTCTGCAGGCTTGGCTGTACGAGGAATGAAGAGAGGAGACGTACGTGTCGGTCGTCAATACCGTCACATGTAACTCGTCCTAACGACTTGGAATGTTGTTGCAGATCGTCGTCCTGCATTCTTTCAACTGTCTCGAGTACCCGGTCGTATTCCTCGCGCTGAATCGTTTGGGCGCGGTCTGCTCACCCTCGCCGTCGATGCTCAACGGCAAAGAACTCGCTAGTCAAATTGAAACCGCGAACGTGAGTTATCCGTATGTGATGTGAGCTTGCTCTGTCCGATAATTAACAAGATGTTCATTTCCTAGGCGACGGTGGTTATCGGACACCTAGCTTTGGGAGCAGCAATAGCTGAAGGTGCTGAGCTCTGTCGTCTTCCACCAAACCGCGTGTTCGTCTTCGGTGACGGCAAAGGCGACAACTTCGCTCCATCGCAAACGCTGGAGTAAGTTTTTCAATCCAACAGAGTGCTCTATTACGACTCTAACTCGACGCTTGTTTGTAGGAACTTAATCGCAGAGGATCACCCGCTAATCCTGCCACCGATGGATCCTATGGACGTCGTCACGCTCCCGTTTTCAAGCGGGACGACGGGGAAACCCAAGGGTGTGGAACTCACTGGTCGAGCGATGCTAGCGACGTCTGTCCAACTATCCGCGCTTGAAGACGAGCTCCCCTACTTCTTGGGCTTGCTGCCGTTCTTCCACATCCTAGCAGCTTTACTGTTCCACGCGACCATCTACAAGGGCCTCGCGCTGGTCGTGTTGCCGAAGTTCGAGCCTGAAACGTTCCTCCGTGCCGTGGAGAAGTACCGTCTCGAGAAATTAACGTTGGCCCCGCCGCTCGTCCTCTTTTAGCGAAGCACCCGATGGTCGACAAGTTCGATCTGTCGAGTGTGAAGGTGATCGGTTGTGGCGGAGCCCCCATGGGGAAAGAGGTGGAGAAAGCTGTGGAGGAACGTATCGGTGCTAGAGTTCTGCAGGGCTACGGCATGACGGAATTCGCCGGAGGCGTATCGAACTGCAGCCTCACCCACGCTCGGGACGGATCGACTGGTCGACTGCTCCCCAACGTCGAGATGAAAGTCAAAGCCCTCGACACGGACGAAGATCTACCGGCGAACCAGACCGGTGAGCTGTTGTTCAGGACCCCGTCCATGATGAAGGGCTACTATAACGACCTCGACGCGAACCGAGCAGCGTTCACCGTCGACGGCTTCATTCGCACTGGTGACATCGGATACATCGACGATGACGGCTACGTCTTTATCGTCGACCGTCTCAAGGAGCTGATCAAGTACAAGGGTCATCAAGTAGCCCCGGCGGAGCTTGAAGACGCGCTATTGCATCACCCGTCGGTGGCCGACGCAGTCTGTGTCCGTGGCTTTGATGCCGCCACGGGGAGGAGATGCCTAAGGCCTTTGTGGTGCGGAAGGATGGTGAGACCTTGGTGACCGAGCAAGAACTCATGACCTGCGTGGCCGGCAAACTCGCGAGCTTCAAGCGCGTGCGCGAGGTGGAATTTGTCTCTGCAATCCCCAAGAGCGCGTCAGGCAAGGTGCTACGGGAGGAGTTGCAGCACCTGCAGGACGAGCGAGTCAAACTGGACAGGTTGAGACTGCGAAGCCGCATGTGAAGGTGATCAAAGCCAATTGCTACGCCTGACTCGTGCCGTCTTGGACGTGTACGCATTGACGGGATCACCTCGGCTTCGTTGATGTCATGACCAGCTGCGAGGTCCACGACCCGCACGCGACCGCGGGCCGGCAGACGATACCTGCCGGATGCATTTGACAAGCAGTCGATGGTCATCAAGGCCATGCAGATCCAGGGCCAGCAGTCCGCACGATGTCATTCTCGCTTTCGCTGGTATCCGTTCAAGACATTGCGACGATGATCTTCAAGTCCCCGCACGGCATCATCCCGATCCCGCAGGGCCAAACTGCGTGGAATTGGCTGGAGCAGCGCGCAGAGGACTCTCCTGACAAGGCGGCGTACATCTGCGCCATTACGGAGCACACGCTGACGTGGTCGGACGTGTACCATCAAGCACGGAAGCTCTGTGCTGCATTGGCGAACAAAGGCATTAAGAAAGGAGATGTAAGACGTATGCGTACCATTTGCAACGATGGGATGCTAATTCAATTCTGAACCGCAGATTGTGACGCTGCATTCGTTCAACTGCGTCGAGTATCCGGTGATTTTCATGGCGTTGATGCGCCTCGGCGCGGTCTGCTCGTCGGCGTCGCCGTTGTTCCATGAGAAGAGCTGTCGGACCAGTTGAAGCACTCCGATGTGAGCAAATTGAAAGGATTCATTACTCTACAACATCAAACTCATCAACTTTTAATGCTCTGTAGACTGTCGCTATCATCACGCACTCCAAGTTGGCGGAGACGGCCGTCAAAGCTGCGTCGCTCTGTGGCATCGACCTGCAGAACGTCTTCACGATCGGCCGAGCAGATACTTCTGCGTCATTGACGTCGATCGAGGACTTGCTGACTTTGGATATCCCCTTCCCCAACCTACCACCGATCGACTCGGACGACGTCGTTGCCATGCCGTTCTCAAGCGGCACCACCGCTCGACCGAAGGGCGTGCAATTGACTAGCCGTGCGCTGTTTTCCGGCGCCATGATGTCCAGCTACTCGGAGAAGGACATGGAGTACACGGTCGGCGTCCTGCCCTTCTTCCACGTACTAGCCACGCTACTCTTCCACACCGCGATCTACCGGAACTGGACGACGATCGTCATGCCGCGGTTCGACCCCGACGTCTATCTCAGTGTAGTCTCCAAGTACAAGGTCTGGAATTTGCACTGTGCACCGCCCATCGTGCAGTTCTTGGCAAAACACCCGGCGGTGGACAAGTACGACCTCTCTGCAGTCAAGTTTGTGGGTGCTGGTGGCGCTCCGTTGGGAATCGAAGTCGAACAAGCGGTATTTAAGCGTCTTGGCGCCAAGGTTGGACAGGGATACGGCATGACGGAATTCTGCGGACCGGTGACCATGCCGGCGTACGAAATCAACCGACCCGGATCCACTGGTCAGCTCTTGCCGAATTCCGAGGCCAAGGTGCAGTGTCTTAACACTGGCGAGTTCCTAGGTCCTAAGCAAACGGGGAACTGCTGATCCGCACGCCTGCTATGATGAAAGGGTACTACAAGAGCCCGGAAGAGAATGACAAGGCGTTCACGGACGATGGTTTCTGCCACACTGGCGATGTGGGGTACATTGATGAGGACGGCTTCGTCTTCATCGTGGACAGACTGAAAGAGATGATCAAATACAAGGGGCACCAGGTGGCTCCCGCGGAGCTGGAAGACGTGTTGCTTGGTTACCCGGAAGTGGCGGATGCTTGCTGCGTACGTAGCAAAGATCTGAAGACTGGCGAGGAGATTCCCAAGGCGTTCGTGGTGCTGAAACCAGATGCTTCGACCTCTGCTGAAGATGTCATGAACTACGTGGCGGGGAAGGTGGCGCCCTACAAGCGTGTCCGTCAGGTTGAGTTCGTGGATTTGATCCCAAAAACGTTATCGGGGAAAATCTTGCGTCGTCAGTTGCAAGTGGAGGAAGACAAGAAGGTCAAGGCAATGAGTGCGCCGTAAAATGACAACAAGATGTTGCATAATGTGGTTGCTATCCGTAAAGTGAAAAAGCAAAGTTCATGAATTGAATTGTCATCCGTGTTGATATTTTATGGTGCTAGTGAGGATGCAGCGGACGACACTGCAGTCTTGTCGTCGAAGAGATTTACTTCTTGTTCTTCTTGCCGCCCTTCTTTCCCTTGGCGTCGTCCTTGGCAGCGGCCTCCTGCTTGCCGCCCTTCTTGTTGTCAGCCGCGGCATTCTTCTCGGCGGCGGGCTTGTCCTCCTGCTGTTGCTTGGTCTTGCGGCCCATTGTTGGTTGGTGGTGGTTGCTTGGCTTGTGGAGGTCGAGGCGAGTTGAGGAATGAGCTTGAGGAGATACCGACGCAGATCCGGAAGCAGTGGTTGCACGGACCGTTTTCTAACGGCAACTTGGCACGAGATATGTGCTCTGCAGCTTGGTCGTTGCCTCCGTTTCGTGGTCAGACCCCGACAAGAATGCATTTTGCGTCTGAAGTTGAAGGCAACTTCAACTTAGGCAAGATCGGCTTCATACTCATCTCAAGTACAATAAACGGTTGCATCTGGGCAACGGTCCGCGCGATGGCACCTTTGGAGTCGGCTTGAAAAACTAACTAGTCGTTTGAAACCACTGCAGCAACAATCGAGAACCGAGCTAGTCGTTGCCAGCATCACCTCTCTTTTCCAAAGCTCATTCCTCAACTCGCCTCGACCTCCACAAGCCAAGCAACCACCACCACCAAACAACAATGGGCCGCAAGACCAAGCAGCAGCAGGAGGACAAGCCCGCCGCCGAGAAGAATGCCGCGGCTGACAACAAGAAGGGCGGCAAGCAGGAGGCCGCTGCTAAGGACGACGCCAAGGGAAAGAAGGGCGGCAAGAAGAACAAGAAGTAACTTGCCAAGCTACAAGGCCTTACCCAGAAGGCTCTCCATTCTTCTCTACAACTAGAAGCATATTAACACGGATGATCTTCACCTTCAGCTTGATCTTGCAGCATGTTTCTGACTACTTCCTCTCATTGGCTAATTTCTTCTGACTCGATTTCCGCATGTCGTCGACGCTAACGTAAATGAGCTCCCCGACCAAGCGGTCGGCTCCATCGCCAGGGAGCAGCCCCGCAGCCTGCAAGCTCCGGCCCAGTGCTGCAGCAAGCCCTCGACCCACAGAGCAATTCTGTATGTCGAGTTTGCCCCGCGCTGTGCTGGAGCTGGTCGTGTCGTTCGCTGTCAAAGACGTCTCGGGCGTCAAAGTGTTGCCCACCAAGCAGCGAGGCTGCCGACGACTAGCGAGACCCGACAAGACGCCGCTGGCAGCCATCGCAGAGTGGAGACTCGTCTGTCGCTACTGGGGGATATTCTGGCCGAGATACTGACGCAGTACCAGAAGCGTACGCTCAAGATTAATCTGTCGCACAAGTCGCAGGACCAGCAAAGCGCAGCGCTGCAGGAGGTGCTGGAGACCGGCACAAAGGTGACGGAGTTAAGAATCGCCTTGTTCGGGCACTCGACTAGAAAGATTGGCGCCGAAATGACGCAAGGAGTGGACTGGGAGCGATTGCTGAGTAGTTGTCCGAACTTGCGGAGACTGGACGTGTCCAAGATGGCGTACCTTACCCGAAGAGATATTGGGAGGTTGTTGGGTGTTGCATCCCAGTATTGTCTGAAGGTGGAAGTTCTGCTGTTTCCATTGCCAATAGGGTGGAACAAACTCGCTCCACAGTTCCCAAGGGTTTACGGGAAGGATGAAGATGATGCAACGTTAATTCGACATCTTGGCGCGGCGTTAGAGCGGTGGTATCTCCGTGGAACGAGCGGAGGCCTGCGGCAATTAGTGATGCCGCACGTTCCTACACTATCAGATGAATATCTGACGGCGGTGGCCAAGTTTTGTCCGAATGTGGAGATTTTAGACGGGTGGAAGCTCACGTATCAATGCGACGGCTGGGGCGCAGTGCTCTGCGATGAAGAGTGGAGAGTATCGCTCCAGGTATGGGAGACGTTCTGTCGGCAGTGCACTCATTTGAGGGAGTTTAACTGGGCTGTGGTGCCATTCGCAGATGCGTTCTTTATGCCATTTGGAGCCACCAGGAAATGTCGCCTCACAGAGTTCGCACTGGATTTCACAGAAGCCTTCCTAAGCAACGACGCCACCTCCTTGCAGAGCCGAACGGCCGATACGCCGCGTGCTGCAATCACAAGCGCAGCCCAGCTAGCTCTAGCGTACTCGCAGCAATTAGTGGTGCCTATGGAGTCGGATGGCGCTAGATTTTGCGATCCAACGCGGCCGTACTCGTCAGCCGGACTTTGTGCGCTTGTTCAAGGGCTTCCGTTCCTGCGGTCGCTGAAGGTTTTCCTACACCCACGTTATCGGATAGATCTCTCCGTATTCGACGATTCTTTCTTACATGAACTGGCAAAATCCTCGCCGTATTTGGGGCAGTTCAGCTTCCGCGAGGCTGGGAAGTACGCAGGTACACAAGCACTCGAGACCATCAGCTATCACGGTTTAAAGTCGCTCGCAGAGATGAGGCATCTGTCGGACATTGAGATTGCAGCATTGGCGTCCACCTCGGGCACCGGACTGCTCCCATTTGTCACGTTGACGTCGTCGATCATCCAGCAGCGAAACATCAAAATCGGCGTGATGCGACGCCTCGACATTGTCGTGGAGCAACTGGTGGCGCTGGTGGCGCAAGAGCCTGCAGGATCCTTTCGAGACCAAGCGTTTGCGCTGATGGTGGTGAACGTCGCTCATCTGCGAGGGTTTGCACGGAAAACGTGTCCACCGTCGGAATGGAAGGACCGACTGCATGAAGCGCGATTCAAGTTCCAAGCGGACCACCCGACCGTGCGCTTCCAATTGACATTAGAACAGCAGAAGCCTCGACCGGGCACCACCACTACCACCACCACCGAGTCTTTTCGTCTGTCCAAGTTTGCAATCTTTACCACCAACTGGGAATTTCGTGGTGGCACTGACAGCATTTTCTACCGTGGAGATATCTCCAACGCTGAGCCGTTCACGTGGATCGTAACGTGCTAATGTCAAGTGCATGTGAGTTTTTCAGAGCGTTTCTAAATGTTGGTATAATACCCATTTTCGAATCAGATTTTGTCGAATCAGGTCCGTTTATACGTTTATTTCGACGATGGAGCAATTGCCGCTGGCGCTCCAGCGCGAGATCTGCGCGTTCGCGGCGGGGCCGGAGCTGATCCCACGGGAGGTTGTGTGCCATGCGGACGCTGTCCAGGCGCCAGACTTTGCCCTGCAGCCGACGGAGCCGTCCATGGCGGAGTTGCAGCGTCTAGCGCTCGTGTGCCGCGCCTGGAGAGACATTTGCCGTTGTTTCGGCCGGGACTTCGTAAAAACGCACGTTTTAACGATGGAATTTACGACGGGAAAAGAGCAAGACGAAGAACAGCATTGGCGTAAAATACTGTCCAAGAATGGATCACGGGTGCTGGACCTCCGAATAGGAATAACATCAGAAAAGCGAGCATTGTGGTGGGATCTGGACGCTCGCGGACAGGAACCTACACCAGAACAAGCGGAAGATGCGGCCAATGAACTATCGCAGTGGGTGGAGTGGAGACAGTTGCTGAAACTGTGTCCGAATTTACGGAGACTGGACCTGACGCGGGTGCCGCTGCACCATTTAGCGCTAGGAGATCTATTGGACGCGGCTTCCACGTATTGCAAGAAGGTCGAGGCGCTGATTTTGCCCAAAAAGGAGGCGCTTTATGCAGACGCAGTGGCCGACAATATCGACTTTGTGTCGTGGAAACTAATGGAAGCTCTGGAGAGGTGGCACAACTCTTCTGAGGGCAGAGGACTGATGCAATTAACGGTGCCGTCAAGAAGCGAATTCGACCGGGAAGGAGCGTCCAACGAGTTTCTATCGGCGGTGCAACAATACTGTCCAAATCTGGAGTATTTGGACGGGTGGAAGCGCTCTTACAGCGAGAGCACGAGGCTCGTCACGTCAGACGAAAGTCTTTGCGTATCGCGGGAGCTCTGGAAGAAGTTCTGCGCCTCCTGTGTCGCTCTGCGCGAGTTTAGTTGGGTCGTTGTGCCTTTCTCCGACGAGTTTTTCTTGCCTTTCGGACAGATAGTTAAGCCGCAGCTGACTCGGTTGCAGCTCACGTACAACACTCGAGCTCCGTTCCGGATCCGACGAAACGAGTACTCCACAGGAGGGTTAAATGTGCTGATCGGTGGGTGTCCAGCTCTCGAGCATTTGGACGTCGTTCTGCACCGCTTGCAGCCATGCGACGCTCTGATTTACCCTCATCTCGACGAAATGATCGACGCTGACGTGTTCAGCGATGAGTTCTTTGAAGCCTTGGCTTGGAACTGCCCTAGACTGCGTTCTCTGCGTATCCGTGAACTAGGATCGCTGTCGAACAGTCGAAAAGGGAACTGTATTGCCACCGTCAACGCCATCACCGATCGAGGTCTCGCTGCGCTCTGGCGTGCCCCAAATCTGACTTGTATTGACCTGCAGGAGGTCAGATGCTCTGCAGATGGCATATTGGACTTCTTACGGACAGACAGCAGCAATACGAGTCCTCGAAGCGTTCAATTCCGAGAACTGGGCGCGTGTTTCGGCAATGTAGTGCAGAATGTACTCAACGACCTAACGGCGACGACACCGGAGAAACCTCAAGTGAAAGTAGCGAGAATTCCAATAGCGATCTCGCTCTCTAGTCGGCGGGGCTACGTGTTCGAACGCTCCTGGCTGGTTGAGATGCAGCGTGCTGTCCAGACAAAGTTCCCGAAGTCGGAGCTCCGCTTCGCAGTCTTCAGCTTGAAGAAAGACAAGGACACTGGTCTCCCGTCGACCAGCAGCCGAAGCGTCGAGCAAGAAGTCATCGCTAAGATTCTAGCCCGGGCGTGGATCAAGGGCGACGTCCTGCGTGTCGGCCGCCTCGTCCTTTATACGGACGACATCGCTCTTGACAAACACACCAGGACGCTCCTGCAGACCAGAAGCGCATGGATCGTGGCCGAGTAAAGTTCCTTTGTTGTACTTATGTCTCAATAGAAGTCGTGCTGTTGGAGTTTGATCTGTCGCTTCTGCCTGCGTTTGGCTCGAGCGCTCACTTTCTTGTGCACGTCGACGACTTGCTCGTCCTTGGTGTACCCATCTTCTGCGCCACAGCGACGATGCCTCCGTGCTTCTTGCGGATGGCCATCACCATATCTGCATAGCCCAGTTCCTTGAGCATCTTGGTATCGGGCATTTCACCCTCCAGGCCTTGCTCTCGAGAGATGTTACGAAGTTCCTACAAGAAATACCAGAAAATAACTAACGGCTGGAAATGACACATTACTTTAAAGTCGAATTTCACCTGGATTACGTTGTTGAGATCGCTCCAGTCTTCGGTATTAGCTTTGCCAGAGACTGTTCTAACTGCAGGTAAGTTACTGTTGAGAACGGTCGAGCTGGTGAGCCGCTGGAATCGCTGCAAGCAAGCAAACATGGCTGTCGACGGACTGCCACAAAAGACAATACAACACACAACTAAATTTTATGTAAACGAACATAATATCTGTGACGTGAGAGCACGACCTTCAAACGACGCACAACGATGGCAGCACATCGATCTGCCGACGGGTTTGCAGACTTGGTGGACGATTTACTTGGCGTCCAGGAGGAAAACAATGGAAATGATGCAGATACCGACGTTTCACAGCTCTCCGCGATGGATTTGGTGCTTGCAGACGACGTCGATGGTTTGGCGAAGCTGCTGGGGGACAAAGAGGTCAACATCAACAGCAGAGATCCGACAAGCGGGAGGTCTCTATTGCATGAATCGTGTGCGAGAGGAATATCGAGATCGTGAAACTGCTGCTGCAGAATACAGACGCAGACCTGATGCTCCGCACGATGCTGGTAAGTAAGAACTCTTCGAAACCGAGTGCCAGTAATGCTGACATGATCGATCGTTAGGGCCGCTGCTCTGCGCTTCACATTGCAGTGACCAACAACTTCCGTCCCATTGTGTTTTTGCTGCTCAGTCACGGAGCCGATGCGTTGAGTCGCGATCGATTCGGGTGCTCCCCATGCACTACGTCAAGTCTCTCAGTACCGCCAAACTCATCATCCAGTACGGCGGCAAAGTTCTCGACTACAATGCGGTGCGTTCTGCCCGCTATATGGCACGACAGTCTGCTAATATTTTCCTCTTTGTAGAAGAAAAAGCATGTTGTCGACAGTGTCTCCATGTTTGCGATAGCATGCCAAAAGATCACAGTACAAGTGCTGCTGAGCGTGAAGCTGCAGGTTTAAAGCACCAAGCGTTAGTAAAATACCTGGAGAAACAGGCCGAAGCAGAGTATCGAGTCAAACTAGAGAGCATACGCGTTAAAAAGCAACAAGGGAAGCCAGCAGTCAACCAGAAGAAAGATAGGCATGGTCGTAAACTGGCGATTAAACCTTCCGGACCATAACCACCGCAGTCTACTTTTCATCTGCATGTTCCTCCAGTACAATCTCCTTGAGCATTTGTTGCCCTAACACTTCAGGCTGCTTCTTGACCATGGTCTCAGTCAGGTACCGGAGAGTTTCCGGGTTGAGCATGGCTCGTTCGCGAGCCGGGGTGATACCTTTCAACTGACGGTGACGAGTAGCATGTGCGTCGCTCAGCAAATGAGATAGATCGATTTTGCCGTGACCAGGAACCACAAGACTCAAACCCACTTTATCATCGGCTTTCGACTCGACTTTCTCAGCTGATGAAATTACTGGAGCTGGCAAAGGCTGAGCAGAGAGCTCTCCCTCTTCTTTCAGTGGCTGCTCAGTACTCGTTTGCTCTTCAGCTTTCTTTTTCTTCTTGGCCAATTTCTCTCGACGCTTCCTCTCTTTTCGCTTCCGTAGCTCCTCCTTCTGCCGGGCTTTCTCCAACTCAAACACGAGTTCTAAACGCTTGCGTTCTTTGTCGTGTTCTTGAGAGATGCGTTCCAATACACTCTCCATTTCCTCCTTTTCATTAGACATTACGTTGGTACTTTGTTAGTTACGCAAGATGTAGAAGAACATACCAAGTCGGTCGCATCTGGTCCAATTTTGAGCTCAAAGTCGCATCCAACTGCGAAGACGCTTGGTCCAGACTCGGTACTGTATCTGCTGCTCTCTCGGCAGTATATGTGTCGTCTTGAGTTGTTTCCGTCTCATTAACCACTTCAGATGTAGCTTCGGTGGAGTTATCAGCCACAGTTTCTTGTCCAGGAACTTGAAACTCTTGGTTGATGTCGTAATACCCGCTAGTAGGAGGGTCCCAGACGCTCTCGTTCGACTCCGAGTTGATGTAGTAAAAGCTTGAGAATCGTCATCCCAAACTTGAGTCCAATAGCCGTCGTTACATTCACCAGAAAGTTGTTCTTGGATCTGGTACTGCGTTCGAAGCTGCTCTGATTCGAGTAGTAGCCACTCTAGCATCAGTGGGATCAACGACTCGTCTTTCTCCTGAATTTGCGTGAAGATGAAAGTCGAAATCTCCTTCTCTTGAGAGACGAGGTCCTGCTTGTAGTGCACTTTTTCTTTGAGATACAGATAGCTAGAAATACGAAACGTGTTAGCAGATGCCGATGAGAGAGAAGGTATGACACGTACTTACATGGTATCCATTTGCTCTTGATTAATATTTTCAAACTTGAAGCACCGAGACTTGACGTCCTTCAGGCGTTCTTGGATGGTTTCGTTGTGTGCAATAAGAGCTGCTAGTTCATCTTCTGCCGCATTTTCAGAAGGCACACTCTCGCTGTTCTCATCCTGATCCACCGCTTCTGCTACGAGATTCAGCATCTGCTTCTTCATTTGAACGTTGGCATATGCAATACGTTGAGCGACAAGGAGGTCCACTTTGAATCGCTTTATACAACAACAATCGACATCACAGCTCTATCAGCAGCATCACCACGAACTTTAATCAAATTGTCTACCTCTCGGATCAACGTCTTCTCCAGTTCTTCCATCCGTTCGTCGCTTTCTTCATTCGCAGTTCCGCTGTGTTCTCATACTCCGTCTTGGCTTCAGCCACTTCTTTCGCTACCGATAGATACAAGAGATCAGAGTTCTACTCGAGTGCCACTACAATAATATATAACTACCTTCATATTCGTAGCCATCTCCAGGCGCTGCCATCCCCTCACTTTGACTCATTTGCACGAAAGCTTCTGCCCACGGCACCCAACTTTCCTCAGATGCATCTAGCCGTCCCAACGCCTACATAAATTAGAGGTTTTATCCACCGTAACATCAGCCCAGATATCACGTACTTTGGCTTCTAGAATCGACTTTGCAATGGCTTCCTGAAGAGCCCACTCGGACAGCTCTGCATTGCCAGTATCGGTAGCGTCGAATCCACTAACTTCACATTCTCAAAACACATTAGCATCCAGATCAATTCCAATTTACATCCTTCCAACATCAAAACCTTGTTTCTTCGCAGCATACTCTACAATCCGAGAGTAGAAAGCGTCGAAGTCGTCGAACGTCAGCAGCGTCTGGATGCAGAACCTCTTCTCCGTCGATAGCGCCGACTCGTACTTTAAATTTTCTTGGATTGCAGCCACCAAGTCGTCGCCAGAACATCCTAAATCCTCACCACCGCCTCTAGCATCCTCTCGACGCGGTCTTTGAACGCCATGAACGAGTCGTACTGCTCTAGCGAGTAGTCCTGTTGCTTCAGGTCTTCCGGATTTACGAGGAATCGCTTGTAATGCGACTCGAGAAAGTGACTCACCGAGTCACGCCAAGTACTGCCCTGTATAAACTCCGCCACAGCGTCCACCAAGAACGCCTTGTCCGACATGGCGTCCCGCTAGCAATGAACTATTGCGTCGCTTCGCTCACATGGCTACATCCAAGTTGAAGTGAGTAGCCAATCAAAAAGCTTGACAGATACTTTTGACAATACTTCTAGCTTTGTAACTATCAAAACTGTTGGAATTCGGTTCTCACCGCTTGTCTTTGGCGTGGAGACTCCTCTGGGCGAATTTCCGGATGTGGTTGTGCATTTCCTCCTCTTTCTTCTTGGAGTAGTTGATCTGCTTGATCAAAGCAGAGGCCTTGCGTCGGTAAAAGTTGATCTCCTCGAGCGTTGCAACAGTTTGTTGAGGCTGGACGCGGCCTGTCCCTAGGCGTAATGAAAGCCCCTTCTTGGTGTTATCTTGACGTGTTTGCGGCTGCACTCGGAACACGCTCGGATAGATACTCTTAAAGTTAAAGAGACGAGGCATACAACGGCCTGCGATGGCATCCACCGCGCCAAAGCACCCAGGAACTCCAGGCCCTATATCAACAGTCGACATGGGAAAACTCGTGCGACGACTGTAACTAACGGCCGAGCGAGCATTGATCCCCTCACGCTGGATGTCAGTCGTGTAGCGACGGATAATACTGCCCTTCCGGTCGAACAACCGAGTGATGTGGGACATATGAGCCACAGCTAGACTCAAGTCATTGTTCTCTACTGCGATCGTGCCGCGGATAAAGTCAATTCGGCTTCGTAGCAGGATCACATCTAGTTCGGAGAGATCGCCAAAGCGATGATGAGTGTTTAAAATCCGGTGCGAAGTTTGCATACAATTTTCTGCAAAGCCCGACTCTTTCGCTTCAGAAGCGCCTTCTGCTGCGAGATAATACGCTTCCAGGGCGTCTCGAGGGTTATCTGACTGGGAGAGATGATAACCTAGCAACGCGTGTTGCTGGTACGGCATCGGTTTGATTCCTCTTCGACTACCCGCCACCGATACCATATTCGTCGTCGACGGCGCTGAGTTCACGGGAGTGAGAGAAGGGATACTACCAGAGCTTACAGAATCTCGACCATAACCCGAAGCTGAGTTGCGAAGCCACTCAGCGTACAAGCCGTGGAATATCTTGCGTTGGGAAGGCAGCATGGCGTCGTACACTGCAAGCCGCATCTCCTCGGTATTGAAGAAGTAGAGTTTGTTCTGCGCATCAATTGTTAACAGGGATTTCTCGCAAGGCACCAAGCTTATACGAACTTGACGTAACAGTGAGAGTTCCGACGTAGGTCGTGGCGGAATGAGGCGAATACCGATAGTCTCGCAACTACCACTGCCATCGTAACCAGATGATAAAAGGGTTAGAACACCTTTGACCATCTTCTCCTCGCTTGGTTGAGGGTTAATGCTAAGCAGCTTCAGCGCTGCTTGGGCGAGAGCATCCAGCGAGTCCACGATCGACATGACGCGAGCGCGGATGTGCTGCGGGATGATAGTGTCCATCTCGTCCAGGTCTTTTAGGATCACAATGTTACTGTGCTCAGGCTCGATCGCGATATAGTTGGCTTCCAACATGAAATTTAAGAGCCTAATCAGTGCTGCCGGATTGCCTTCTGTCCGTTCGAATACAAACCCAAGGACTTGAGTATCCATGATTGTAATATGGAAACGCTGACACAGAAAGAGACTAGTAACTTGGTACGAGAAGCCCGTCATCTGACGAGTTGTCACAGTTGGTAGACTCATCACTAATGCGACGAGCATTGATCGGGCACTTGCAGTGTGTTTGGACAGTCCTCTCACAGCTAGTAGGAAATACACATTTGGCAGTTCCTCTAGTACTTTAAGCACCAAGGTAAGACTGCGATTGTCCATCCACTGGGCGTCATCAAACACTAACATGACTGGTTTCGCTTCGCTGATCGCTGCCAACATTGAGAACAGCACTTGTCGAATCGACTTGTGATTCCCATCAACCTTTTCGAGCCCAACTGGGATCGAGGTTCTGTCTTGATCGTAAGGAAACCAGTCGCGTAAGGACCGGAGAGTTGCTTTAGTGACTTTCTGCTGCATAACTAAGTAATCGAGTACGGAAACACGCTGCGAGGTCAATGCTGGTTTATCGACGTCGAGTTCTTTGGCCAATTGGGTCGTAAAGCAGCTGTCAGGGTTAGTTTCATGATCACTTTCGCTTTCGTCGTGTGTCGTCAACGTGCTGGTGCGTGAAGGGCGACCGTGTTGACTGGGACGATGTACTGTAAAACTGTTGCCCACTTCGATCGGACTGGAGATGGCATCCCCTGACACTTTGATCAGAACGGACGACAAGCTTCGAGCGATATCTCGCCAAGCGTGGAAGTTCGCAGCCGTGTCCATACTGTCTCCAGATCCTTTAAAACACCGTACGGAGTGTCGTTGGATCACGTGATTTAGTAGCATCGTTTTACCAGTGCCACTGTCTCCGCAAACCACCAAACCTCGAGCTTCATTCCTATTGGAATCACTGCTTTTAGTTGATGAAAATAATGGTACAGTGTCAAGAATTTCGTTGCAGCCATAAGGAGCTGGACATGTTCCGTCTCCACTAGAAGAAGAGCCGTCCGTTGAGACGGGCAATCCCTGCACAGGGAACACCTGAATCGCGTCGGACTTACCCTTCACAGTCATCTCGATTGTCTCTCGGAAATGAACCGCGTCTTTGGTTTCTTTACGAGTTCGTTCGTCACAGTAAATTTCACCTACAGGAGCTGCGGCCATCAGTCTGGCAGCCAAGTTTATCGAATCGCCAACGACGGCATATTCAGCCCGTGCACTGCTACCAACAGAACCACAGAAAGCTGAACCTGTTGTCACTCCAATTGAAGCTCGGATGCCGCTTTCCAATATATAACAGGAAAACTTGACTCCACGGAAAGCTAAGAAACGAAAGTTAATGGTTAAACTTTTGCATGAGAAAACAAAAGGAAGAAACATCGTCGATGCTTACCATTATTTTCGTGAAAGAACGGAGGCAGACCGATAGCGACGATAGCAACGGCTCCTTTGTCGTCGATCACAAACTGCCGTAAAGTTCCCTGCGCTTTGTAGGCGCATTCTTGGATGGTGCACAACGTTTGGTGGATGGTCTGCAGTTGCGTCTGCGGGTTATTGATCTCCACGACGCCTTCGAGTTTCACAAATGCGACCGTGATATTTAATCGGCACGGTGTTAGTGTGAGGCCTTTTTGCAAATGTGATACAATCGCTCCAGGTACATAACTTCTCAGACAGCTTAATAGTTCCGCACTCGCTTCTCGAAGAGGAGGCAAAGCTTTCAATCGTCCTCCGGGGTCGTTATGGTATCTCCTGGTAGCTCTTGGATAAGATAATTGCCGCTGTGGTGAACTGTCACGATTAACTCTGGTAGCGAGCCGAATCTGTGCTCCAATGCGTCGTGAGCTTCTGGAGACAGCGCTAGCTGACCTTTTGCGCATTCTCTTCAGCAAAACTCATTTGTCTGTTTGCATCGCCGCTTAGATAAAATTCCCAGCGGTTTAAGACCCCACCGACGTGGTTTCCTGTCATTTTGCTGGCTCCAACACCCACGTGCATCCCTAGCAGTTGGAGGTTCGACGCCTCGCTTTCGTTTTGTTGACTTGACGCTACAGCTGCATCCAACACTCGTAAAGCTTCTAACGCACAACAAACGGCACGATACACTAACGCTCCTGCTGGGTCACCACTCCTTGTGACGCTTCCGTCTCCCAGATCACAATTAATGCATCGCCAGCGAATTTAATAATGTCTCCACCATGTTTCAGAATCGCTTCGATCACGGGTTCTAGACTTTTATTCAACGTCGTCGTCAACGTCTCCACTGCGATCCCTTGCGACGCAACTGACGACTTTGGTTCGTGCATGAAGGTCATCGTAGGAGCCGCATTACTGAGTGAGCTCTGTCTTCGCTGTCGCATCATATTCCCAGGATTGGGATCCTCTTCATCGTCACAACTGTCTTCATCATCGTACACACTCGTAGAGTTCTGTCGATGTACCATTTCCCTTCGTGATAGTGAATTACTAGACGTGTTCTCCCTGCCGGAATGGGTCGGTACGACCGGCTGCGATATCCGTGGCTTTGTTTTGGAATGAGGAAAAGACTACCACTCGTCGAGCTGGTCGTGAGTGGCGGTTTGCTGGTGCTTGGAGAGATATTCGCTGTCGATGGAGACGAATGGACTGCACTAGTTGTGTTGTTGCCTCTCTCTTGACTGCGTCGACGTTCGTCTTCGCTGAGTCTGCTGCCTAGCGAGGAAAACCCGGAGATGTCGAACAGAGCTACTGCTGCTAGGAACGAGCTGCTCTCCGGTCCGCGAGGTCGTTCCGGCTTGTTGGCAAAGCGAGATACCACGATACGAGGAAGATGCCGTTGCAATACATGCAACTCGCTGCTGTGCGAGCTCGGCATCTCCAGCTGCCCGTCAAGATTGACACCAAGGATAGCGAGGTTCTTGTTGCTTGAGCTAACTAAAATTACCCAAAGCAGGTTGGAGATGGAGCTGCGAAACGCCAAATGGACTTTGGTGCTTGTCTTGGAGCTGGTCCTGACACCATAACGAGCGCAACAAGTCGATAGCGTTCATCAGAGAGTAAAGCTGCACGTTGAAGACGATGCACAGCTAAAATGTAGCCATGTGTCAATGACTGGACGGTCTCTTTTTGGACGATGCCGCTTGTGGTGGTATGCGGACTTCCGGCAGCCGGCAAGACGACAGTGGCCACTGCGTTGGTTAGTCATCTGCAGGACCAATCTCTAGAGGAGAAGATCCTCTGCATTTCGCCAGCTACAGTCAACATCGACAAGGCCTTGGGATACACAAGTAAGTTAGTGTCAACTTGAGTGGCTCCCGGTCCTTGTCTGACAACGTTATTGCCAGATAGTCGTCAGGAGAAGACGACTCGAAGTGCTTTGAAAGCTGCCGTGGAGAAGTCGGTGAACGCCAAGACGATCGTCGTGCTGGACGCCCTCAACTATACCAAGGGGAGCGCTACGAGCTCTTTTGCAAGGCCAAAGCCGAGAGCACCACGTACTGCGTGGTAGGAATTACCCAGTTACCGAAATCAGTCCGATAGGCATCTCTAACGAGTATCGACTGCCAGATTTTCGTGGAGACGCCGGTGGACGTCGCTCTGCAGCGTAATGCAGCGCGAGACGATCCGATCGACGCCAAATTGTACGTCGGCAGAGTAGTATAAATGTGCCGCGTACTGAGGATGATACTTTGATGCAGACTTGAGGAGCTAGCAGCACGTTTCGAAGTTCCGATGGAGAAGAACCGATGGGATCGTCCGCTATTCCGCCTGACACCCGACGACTTCACTGCAGATGGCGCTGGCCTACCGCTTGACGCCATCACTGACGCGGTTCGCTTCGGGAAAACGGTGAAGGCTGGTCTCGCCACGAAAGCTGCGCCAGTTGCGGAAACAAGTTTCCTGCAAGTTTTAGACGAGACGACCAATGCGATTGTCGAAGCACTGTTGACCCACCAACGCGATGCCGGCGTAGCTGACGGCCTGCGTGTTGCCAAACACGCTCCAAACGCGGAGCTAAAACTAACTCGCCCACTTTCAGCAGCGGAAGCCCGTCGTCACCGTCGCCAGTACATCAAAATCACTCGCCTACGACCGTGCGCTGTTGTCGCTATTGGCGACCTCTTCATCGAATACTTGAATCAGCAAGTGTAGTCTTTGGCAACTACTAATACAATCCCATCCGTGTCAACCATATCTTGAGCCGTTGATAAAATACCACAATTCCGGCGTGAAACGACACAAACGCTTTGTACGAGTTTAACATGATCGTCCCCACCCGCTTTGGCCTCAAGTACACCCCCATTCCAACGCTCGCACTGGAATACGAAGACGATCTGAATGGTGCCGTCGATGCAACGGGTGAGAATCCCGCAGACACCGTCAAGAAGCTTCATGTTGTGGAGCTCCCGAAGTTGACACGGACGTCCGAGACGGAACAGATTTTGCGTCAATTGCAAAGGAAAACGACCGCTTCCTCGCATCCGATATTGTAAATGAAGACCAACTCAAACGTCTGCTCGATCGTCTCGTAGAAAACTTACCAGGCCCTGCAACGTCTGTGAATGAAGAAAGACAACCTTCTCCGGTCGAATCTAACTTACAGGAACAACAAGACCAACACGACGTTAGTGGAAGCGAGTTCGAGGAGAGTGCAATGGATGAAAGTGTGATGGAAGCGTCTGCAATGGAGGAGTCTGCAGCTGAAGCTTCACAATCAGAAAGCCACGAGATCAGGTCTCGGTTCCTGGCCACAACTGAAGAGTATCCCAATCGAGGCATGTTCCTATCGCAAGATGTCAGTGATCATGAAGAAAGTCACGACGAAGCAGTTATAAATCCTACCTCGAACAATGTTGATACCCATGACGAAGCGGAGCACTCGGACGAAGACAATACAGGGAAACAGTCACTTGATGCGTCTATAACCGAAGAGCAAAAGCAGGAAGCAGAAGAGGACGCCAGGAAGACCAAGGCGCTACGAAGCGAATCCGATATCAGCGAGGAGGAGGTTTACTCGGAGGACCTCGAGTACTTTTCCGAGGACGGAAGCGATGAGGACTCGTTTTAAGTCCAATTACTTACTGAATTGCCACGGACGTTATGACCCCTCCTTCTGCAATTGCTCGAACAAAGACTTGATCTGCCGCAGGTTCTCTTTCTTGGCTTGCCGTTCCCGATCAATCTTTGTGAGAAAGCGTCGTGAGTATTAGATGGACGGCACAGCAAATAGCTCATGAGGTTTACCTGTGCCAGCAATATGCGCGTATCTCGATCGTTTTGAGCGTTTCGTCGACGCTCTTGATCAAGTGCTGTACGCAACTGGGTGTTCTGAGCTGCTATGTCTTTCATCTCGCTCGCAAGCACCTCATACTTTCGCATCATTTCACTTCGCTCAGCTTCCCACTCCCGAATTTGGAGTTCTCGTTCCTCCTCTGCCCCAGCTCGAACACGCTCGACCTCTTCACGCTGTTGCTCTAGATGTTTTTGAAGGCGTTTCTGAAAGAGAGTGTCTTGATCTTCGAGCGCAGTACGCATTCGTTGCATCTCCTGGTCGATAAACTCCAGTGCGGATACCTTTGTTCGAGCTCCTCAGCTAGCAAACGGAGTTGCTTCTCCTTTTCTGGGACGTCTTCTTCTAACTCTGTTATCTTAGCAGCTAGTTTTTCATTCTCAACTTCCTCATCGGCACATTTCTGCAGACTTTCATCCAGCGCTGCCTCAGTATCCTCGATTTGCGCTTGTAGCTCGGCTATTTCGTCATTGAATTGCCCTTCGCTTTGTCGACGATGATCGCCCAACTCTTTGATCTGACGTTGTTGATCTGCGAGCATCACATCCTTCACTTTCAAGGCAGCACGTAAATCATCCTCCAACTTTTTCCACTTGTCTTGTTGCTGTTCGAAGTGTTGAATCTCCTGCTGCAGCCGCTCGATTTCTACTTGATTTTCGTCGAGCTCTCCGCTCAAAACTGCGACCTGAGCGCTTTTCTTCTGCTCTTCAGCTAACTGTTCTTCCAGTTGGCGATATTTCTCCTTTCTGGACCGAATTTCCGCTTTAAACGCATCGGACCGCTTGACGTCTTCGACGAAGAGCTTTTTCTTATCATCTTCTAGGATAGCTTGCAGCTTCTCGATTTCTGCTTTAGCAGCGGCTTCGCGATGGAGACTCTTTTGGTAGGCTTCACGAACTCGTTTGATCTCCTTCAAACGCTCTTGAGTTTTTCGCTGCAGCGACTGGAACTTCTGAGAGGATTGCTGGTGTTCTTTTCGGAACTCCATTTCGACTTGAATGATAGAAGCTTGCAGCTGCCTTTCGTATAGATCTTGCTGCTGTTGCTGCAACTTATCTTGTCGCTCGCTGTCTTTCCCATACTGCAGTCTCAGCGCCTCGAGTTCCTCCTGCCGAGCAACCAAACTCCTTTTCAGGTGTTGAACCGCGTCATCTTTTTCGATACATTTGTTGTAGACAGTCTCGACGTTAGCTTTCAGCTCGGCAACTTGCTTCTCTAAGTGTAGGTTTCTCTTGTCTGCTTCGTCGCATCGGTCTTTATGATACCGGACTTCATCGGAGAGTTGAGCAGCAGCCGCTTCATGTGACTTTCGAGCAAGCTCCAATTCCCTAGTAGTGTCATCTACCTTGGCTTTAAACTTCTCAACCACGACCATTTGTTGCTGTAAGGATTCTTCAGTGCCCTGTAGCTTCTGGCTAGCAGCGGTAAAAGTTTCCTTCAGCGCCGCTAGCTCCCCTTCTAGCTTGTCTTTCTCAGTGCTGAACTGTTCTAGATCTCGTTTGTGAGATTCTTCCATACGAGCTAACGCGGCTTCCCATTCATCTTTCTTATTCTGAGCTTCTTGAATTGCGTCCGAACCTTCATCAGTCGCAGCCCCTGCAACAACATGCTCTTTCTCCTTCTGCAGCCAGTGGTTTGACATTTCGAGCACCGTCGACTCTGCTTTTGTTGCTCGTAACTTGGCATCCTCCAACTCCTCCTGAAGACTGGCAATTTGATCCTTGTACTCTTTCTCCTTGACGAAGAATTCGTTCTCCCGTGAGAGGAATATTTTCTCCTTCTCAAGAATCTCGGTCTCTTTCTTGGCCATGATTCGTTCACGCTGTAATACATCCTTCTCTACATCCACCTCAGTATTTGTCCCGCAATCTTTTACAACAATTCGCTCTGGTTTACAATAATCAGATATTTCAGGTGGAGGTGGAGGCGGTGGCGGCATCTGGGGCACCGGAGAATCTTCTCGTTTAGCATTCTCAACAGAGCTGCGTTCCTTTTGAACAGGATTTCCATTTCCAAAACGTCTCGTGTCGTCCGGCTCCGCGATCACTTGGAGTTTGGGGGTGAAGCAAATGCTCTGCGTTGTGTCAAACGATTGCTTGGTTGTCGGTTTTCTTGCCCTCGCTCTCGAACGTTGTGCTCTAAGGTTAGTGACGACTCTCGCCTCCTATCGCGGGGGCTTTTTCCATGGTATCGGTCAGCACGCTTGCTGTCTACGATTCTCCGCATTAGCGATCGATACTTGGGCATGTGAAGACTTCCCATTTCTTTCAGAAATTCCACTTCTTCCTCGTCCAGCAATTCCAGATTTGGTAGCATCTACCGTAAGAGACAAATCGCATGTAAGAAACCAACTACACCTTCAGCTACCATGACTACCTTAATGATAGCGTGTTGGTAGTCGTCAAGATCGCAGATCGGATTCGCTTGGCTGCCATCCGCTGCTTGAAGGCGGAGGTGAGATAATCTCTGAGCAAAATCACCGTCAAAACTTTAATTTTCTAGTGCGAGCATGAAGTTTTCGTCACCTTTAGACGCTGCAACGAAATCACATCATTAAAGCCGGCAATCTCGTTTCCGCGTAGATCCAAGTATCGTAGCTTGGGGAACTTGATAGGACGCACTAAGCCTTCCAAACACTGCAGACTGCCGGCCCAGAACAAGCATTAAGTGCCATATAACCCTTAAATACGTATGCAGTAAAACAACACCCACCAGTTGTGTGCCATGGAGAGCTCTTCCAACCGTGGCAGCTGAGGGAACCCAAGTGTTGACGAGATACTATAAATGAAAGAAAGTGAATACTTGAAAATACATATTGCAAGCAACACAATTGACCTGTTGGCCGACAGATCCAACACCCGAAGATGCAGCAGTGGCTGCAGTGAATGGAACGCAATCTCCTGCCATAGCACAAGTAAAAAAATAGTGTGCTATGATTTTTTTTATATCTTAACAACAAATAAAATACCACCCGTACCTCGATGTAGTTGCTCGACAGACACAACTCCACTAATCTGCAATAAAAAAGAGTAATGTGTACCTGATCTTCATTTATATTGTACTAGTAAGCTTTTGAATGGAGTTACCCAGTGAAAGCCTCGAGCCCGTCCATCATTTGAATGTTGTTGCCGTGCAGGTTCATCTGCTCCACCAGCGAGTCCTGCTCATCGTCGCTGGCGAGGTCGTCCACAAACTCCAGCCCAGTGTTGACGTGGCTGAGCACAATGGCGCCCAGAGGCGGCGCGGCGTCGTCGGGCTCGGGCGGAGGCGCTTCCATGTTTGCAGCGTTTGAAAAATGGCGCGACGGGGGAAATCCTATTTTGAGTAAGTTGCCATCAATTTACCTGTAACACAAAAGTGATATAAGTACTCACCTCGACTAAGTAGTCCTCGTTGAAGATGTTTTCTTGCGAGCAGTTTGCCATGGGACAGAAGTGCTAGCTAGCACTATAACAACACCGCGCAACGGTGTCATTGCGAACATGCACCGAGCCGCTGTTCTCAACCTTTTGCCAGGCTAGACACCTGGACATTTCACGACGAAATGATCTCTCGGCACCGCCGAGACGCATCTCCTGCGATCTTGTGGGTCGAGCGAGCTTCGTGTGTCCCGCAGCCATTGTCGAGCAGGAAGCGTTGTTGTGTCGATGCAAGGACTCGCGTGAGGCAGCACAACCTTTGGCTATGCTAATTCTTGGACAGCCTTGTCGGTCCGTGTTGCAAGAGAGCAGAGCCCCGTTGTGGGGCTATCCTGGCAAGTGCAGGCTCCGACTCGCATTGCCTGCATTGCACATCGCTAGTCGTGGTACCTGCGCCACAAGATACAGTAACGCGTAGAACAATTGAAGAGGTATCCTCCAGCCGCAGCGTATTTTTCGGCAAGCAGAGGCGCTGTTGAAAACGTTTAGCTTCTGCACAAGGTATGCATAGCTGCTAGCAAGACGGCTCGTCGGCCGGACGGACAGCGCGGCTCTCATCTTGGTCGTCTGTGGGCCGATCATCGACGTGATCCAAGTGAGCACTCGACGCGGGGCACCTGAGGTTTCAAAAGTTCAAGCGGGACACGATCCCATACAAACGTCGAGTCAAAAGGATGAGCGGTGACTTGCGCGCGTTTCCGTCGCCTCAGCATCGACCACCAATTCCGCTTGCCAACTTGTTCATGCCAAGCGTGTGAACAATGCCCGACGTTCATCAGCAGGCTTTCACTCGATTCTCCATGCACGGCAGGCCAATCTCCGAAGGTCTGCAGACGGCGCGCCGGTGGCCGATCAGAGGAATTGTGTGGGTGGCAGTCGCAGACGCGGCAAAAACTCGCGGGGCGTCGAGACACGCGGAAATCGTAGGTCCGGCGTCCTTGGTCGGCGTCCTCAAGACCAAGCTGCGCCGCGGTTCGCCCCCGATAATACCATGCGATATGGCATCGAGGAAGACTGGCGACGTTTTCACTTGACGCTGCCGGCCCATAACGGCGAGAAGCCCCAATTGCCACGCACTTAACTGACGCGCCAATAAGAAACCAAGCAGATGCAGTGAAACAGCACCGCCCTGTCGCTTTATTCCGAACAGCTGGCGCTGGCTTTCTTCAACACCAGCAGGCTCAAGGCGCATGTGGCGTCTCATTCCCTTTTCGATTCACGACCGGCACGGATCCGTCCATCGGTGTTTAACCCGCACGACGGCACGAAGGCGTTCAGTCCCCAAGCCTCCGCACTGCCAAAACGCCATGCGCCTCGTCCGAGAAGCTCGCCGCCTCGAGTGCGAGAACCAGCGCCGCCAGTCGCGCCGCTCGCACCTCAAGAGGTGGCTGGATCTGAGCCCCGAGGACCACAAGCAGAACCAGAACCAAGACGCCACCGCCTCCCCCACGTCTTCGTTGCCCTTCGCAGTCTTCCGCCGAGACTCGACCTCGTCCCTCGCGCCCAGTCTTAAGAAGTCACCCAACGCCATCTCGGCCAAATGGACCTCGTACATCGAGGCCATGGGGCTCAAGGACACCAGCGGCAAGCACCGCCGCGTGCGCTTCCCAGAGGATGCTGCCCAGCTCGGACAGGAGTTCGAGCGACCGCTCTGCACTGAGGAGGAGAAGGCCAGGTACCACTACTCATCCCAGGAGCTGGGCGAGATGGAGCACGACGCCAAGCAGGTCGTGCGCGAGTGCCGCTTCGCCGGCATGCCCGAGAACACCATCCTGGAACAGGGCTTTCTATCACTGCCAGTTAACGCGCCGTTCTTCCAGAACCGCCGCTACTACTGTCTGCTGAGAGGCCACCAGCTCTGCATGTACAATTCTGCAGCCCATGCAGCCAAAAACACAGGACTCAAAACCCAGCTGACGGTGCTAAGAGTACAGGACTGCCAGACGCTGTCCATGCAGAAGAAGCTCGACCTGTTTGGCGCTACACTGCCGACTGAGATTGGCTTGATGTTCTACGTCATCAAGGCCAATGGGGAGCGCGTGATCCTCACAGCCGACACCAAGAGCTCCAAGAGGAACTGGGTGCACTCGCTCACCCGCGTCACATACGTGGGGAAGGCGAGAGCTACACAAACACACCGCCGCAACGGTCGCGGTCCAGCTCGGCGCCGCCTCCGCCCAAGTGTATATTGCCCACCGTCCCGGAAGTGGAGCTCGAAGAGGACTTATGCGAAGAGAGAGCGTTGTTTGGTTATCTTGAGGCTAGGAACAGCTGCACGGCCGTCTGCGGGTGAACAAGCTGCTCCGACAGAAGGAGATCACCACCACCCCAGAGAAGGGAGTACTGTAGCAGTAGAAGTATTTTTTCTCAAGCAGAAACACCCCGTTTTCAACAGCAGGGGAATTATAAATAAGTAAATCGATGCAGTGTGCACATGACAACGAAATCTTGGTGATCCATTGCGAACTCCAAGCGGCTGAGATGTTTCCTGGCCACTCATGTCATCACTAACAAATTTGAGAGGTTCAAACCCTCTGAAAGTTGTTGCAGAAAACCGTCCGTCCAGCGGCGCCTGCTGCTCCCCCAGAGCGCCAACTGCTCGACGGGGTGAGCGTCGCCATGCACAAGCGTCGACACAGCACCAAGAACGCGCAGACCAACCGCTTTACGCTGCTGCTGCTCGAAGACGGCGAGTACTTCCTCGACGTAAGAAACCCTTTCAAAAACGATACTTTCACTTAAATTGAAGTTGCAAAGATTGATTGTTTCCCGATGACGACAGGATCACAGCGCATGCCGATTCCTGGAGCCAAGTGCCACGACGCACCGCAAAGTGCACGGCCGGATCAAAGTGTGCACCCGTGGGCTGTTCTTCGTGCCCCAAGGTTTGCACTTGCCGATTCTTCGGTTCCCGTTCCGCTGCATGAGGGCCGAGCCTGTTGCCGAGTGCTTTGTGGACTTTTCAACACACTCACAGGCTTCTAGCAATGCAGCTACAGAAATTCCAATCGTCTACTTGACTTTCCAGACCAAGCAAGTTGTTGAAATGAGAGAAAAGGGGATCGACCATCCGTACCTTTACAAGGACACCAAAGACGGACTGGAACTGGGTGAAACTAAAGAAGTTCGCAGTTCGAGCGGCAGCAGTCTCAGTGGCGACATGCCGGCCAAGTACATTTTCACATTGCAGCACACGACACTAGAGGCGTTCCTGGCGAGCATTCACGTGGTCTATGAAGTATCGCATTTGCCGCGACGAATGATGACAAAAGATGAAGAAGAGAACTTGTTGGCGCCCGTACTGGCACCAAGATTGGTGCAGCATTTTGATTTGAGTTTGCTGGTGGATTTTCGAGAGAAACCGCTGCTAGATGTAGCTCAGGCTGCGAACCGTATCGAGCCGCTACTCAAATTTCCTGGCTGTTTAATGCTGACGACGCTGCGACTCTACTTTCAGCCGGCAAAGCTGAACAATGTGCTGGACCCTGTATTGAAGTGGGAGTACACAAAGATCGACCAAATCTACAAACGACGGCATGTGCTGCAGCAGACAGGGTTGGAAGTGTATCTGCGCAACGGCGAGAGCTTTTTCTTTTCATTCCCGTCTCGACAAGAGCGCGATACTTTCTACACGCTCATGGTGGGGCAGCCAGAGCTGCAGCGCTGCCGACGAAAAGACCTTCAGTACATGATGCACAAGTGGCAGCATTGCGAAGTATCCAATTTCGACTATCTGCAATTTTTGAATAACGCCTCTGGCCGGACTCGCAATGATCTGACGCAATACCCTGTCTTTCCTTGGGTCCTAAGTGACTATACCAGTACTGAACTGAACTTGGGTGATGAACGAATCTACCGTGACTTATCTAAACCCATCGGCGCAATCAACGAAGAGCGCCTAGAGTACTTTAAGGCACGATACGAAATGATGCCTCGTGGAGACGAAGCCGAAGGAATGCCGCCACCGTTTCTGTACGGAACGCATTACTCAACCCCGGATATGTATTGTATTTCTTGGTGCGCAAGGTTCCTGAGTATATGCTCTGTTTGCAAAGCGGGAAATTCGACGCCCCCGATCGTCTGTTTCGTAGTATAAAGGCCTCTTGGGAGGGCTGCGTGTCGAACCATGCAGATTTAAAGGAGCTGATTCCCGAGTTCTTCGACTGGGACTTTCCAGCAGAAGAGTGGCTGAATAACAGCAAACATTTAGACTTAGGGACCACGCAAAGTTTTGATCGTGTTGATGATGTAGAGCTTCCGCCATGGGCGCATGGAGATGCTGGCGAGTTTGTGTGGAAAAATCGTGCCGCACTTGAAAGCGATTACGTGTCAAAGCATTTGCATCAATGGATTGACTTGATTTTCGGCTACAAACAGCGCGGCGAAGAAGCGGTCAAGGCTAATAACTGTAAGTGGCTAAAATGTGGGCTTTGCTTGTTGCTTGCACTAACTTGGCTTTGTTTTGGCAGTATTTTACTATTTATCGTACGAGGGTGCAGTTGATCTGGAGGCTATTGAAGACCCTGTAGAGAAAAACTCTTTGGAGTCGCAGATACAGGAGTTTGGGCAGACGCCTAAGGCTTTGTTCTCAACACCGCATCCCTCTAGAAACGAAGGAGAGGGAAAATTAAAGTAGCTACTCCAGATTTGTTGCTATCGCCACGGGTGCTCGTTCCTCGTGTCCGAAGAATGTCGTATCCTCTCGGCAACGAGTCAGGTTCGTTAGATCCGCGTCTTCACCGGCGCGGCGAAGTCGCGTTGAGTGCGTTTTCAAATTACGAAGACTCTGAAGACGAGTTGGATAAAAATGATTCTTTGCAGCGACATCGCCATAGCTATAGCTTGGCGTGTTTCCAGAATTCTTGGAAGCGTCTACCACGCGCTGTCCAAGGTCTTTCGACTCAACTGTGGGGAAGTGTTAGCTCCGGCAAACCACCCAAGACGTGGAAATGGAGGAGTCGTCTTAGAACCATGTATAGCATGTCCATTTCATGGAGCTGGAAGCAGATCTGGTCTAGCCAAATGCATGAGGCAGAGGTCACGAGCACGATTCTCTCTCAGGATGCTGGCGTTTTATTCAGCACCAGCAAAGACAGTTCTCTAAAGTTTTCGCGTACTGCAGATGGGTCGCAAATTGGGGAAACGTCACGCCAAGTTGCTTTGTCATGTTGCGATGTATCTCCCGATGAAAGCCACATTTTCGTCGGCTGCTGGGATAACCGCGTGGGCATGTACTCCGCTGCAACAGGTCTTGTAGTCGACACACTCGTTGCGCATTCCGACGGCATTTCTGCCATTCGGGTGCTGCAAGACCGGTTCCTCACCAGTTCGTGGGATTCGACTGTCAAACTCTGGCGGTACACTGCGAGTTTCATCGTTGCAACTCCTATCCACATCTTTCCCGAGTGTGAGGAATCTGTGCTGTGTCTTGACGTCAGTCGAGACGGCCGATTTGGAGCAGCGGGTAGTCGAAACGGGGTAGTGTATCTGTTCGATTTAAAGGCAATCAGTCTCCACAGCCAAGTCGCTGTTGGATCCTCACTGGAGGGGGCATTTCAGCGATATCCTTCGCTGCTGACGACAAGAGTTGCGTCTGTGTGACTGTGCAGAACGAGTTGTATCAATTCAACCTCCGCGGAGAGAAAGTGTGGGGAATGGAGATCCGCACGGCCGGTCAAGTTCGATGCTTTGACAGCGACGGTGAGTATGCCGTTGGCGGCACTACCTCAGGTAAATTGTTATTCTGGAAGCTGCGTGAGGACACTGGACGAGAGATCGTCTACGAAATCCCGCGAGCCCACGACGCGAGCATGAGCGCACTTGCAGTCAGCAGCTCTGGGTCAGTGCTTGTGTCTGGCGCCGTCGACGGATCGGTCAATGTTTGGAAACTTGTAGAGCACTCGTTCTTGCACGAGAAACGAGTTTCTCTCTCTTCATCACTAACATCGATTCAAAATTACGGCTCTATCCAGACAAGCAACAGCAGTGCAACATCGACGAGCAGCACCGCGTCAAATTCTTCAAGAAGGTCTCGACACAAGCGGGGTTATGACCAAAAACTGTATCTACCGAATCCCATCGCACAGTCTGCTGAGGCTGACTGCTGCGTTGAATTTTAGAACATAAAATGTAGCATTTTTTCGATGGAAACGTGTCCACAAGACTGTCCACCTTTGTCCTCAAAATTGAAAAATATATAATTTCCGTTTTAACCAATCAAAATATTAGATCCCTTCGAATCCATTGGCCCGGCCATCGTCAACTTCCCCACCATGGACGAGTCCCTGTACGACGAGTTCGGCAACTACATTGGCCCGGAGCTGCACAGCAGCGACAGCGAGGAGTCGTCTGACAACGAGTCTGAGCACGAGGCGCCGTCCGACAACGAGAGCGAGCGCAGCGACGACGAAGACGCTCGCAGTCAGTACTTCTAACTCAAACTCCTAGTTGAAATACTTATTTTTTAATTGAATGTAGAAACAGTGGACGATGCAGGGCATCAGATGGACGCTTTGGCGTTGCAGAACGCCTACGTGGAGGACGAGAATGCCATTGTATTACACGAGGACAAACAGTATTATCCGGACGCCAGTGAAGTCTACGGAGACGCCGAGACGCTGGTCATGGAAGAGGATGCTCAGACTATTGAGACACCTATCATTGAACCGGTCAAGACCAAGAGCTTCTCAGTACTGGAGCAGAAGGTGCCTCGCACCACCTACTCGACGCAGTTTCTAACGTCGCTGATGGACCACCCGCAGCTGATCCGTCACGTGGCGGTGATCGGAGACCTCCACCACGGTAAAACATTATTCACTGATCTGCTGGTGCAGCAGACACACATGGACAAATGGGATCCAGCAGTGGAGAAGAGATTTACAGACACTAGGAAGGACGAGCAGGAGCGCAAAGTCAGCATCAAGAGCGCTCCTGTGTCCTTGGTGCTGCCCACTTCGAGGGGAAAACACTATTTGCTGAATGTGCTGGACTGTCCTGGACATGTTAATTTCTCGGATGAAACGACGGCGGCACTGCAAGTGGCGGATGGCGCAGTCATCGTGGTGGACGCTATCGAAGGCGTCATGATGAACGTGGGTCGAGATTATGTTTTATTTATTGATTTTTAAGCTAATTATTTTGCTTCGTATGGCGATGATAGACGGAGCGTTTGGTCAAGGCTGCGCTGCGAGCGAATGTCGCGCTCGTGTTGGTGGTTAATAAGGTGGATCGCCTCATCATTGAGCTCAAACTACCGCCGGCGGACGCGTACTTTAAGCTTCTGCACACGATCGAGGAGATTAATGTTATTATCGACGATAACACGCCGGCCGGCAAGGAAAAGCAGCGGCTGTCGCCTGAGCTTGGTAACGTGTGCTTTGCCTCGGGACAGCACGGCTGGAGCTTCACGCTCGAGTCATTCGCACACATTTATGCGGAAACATACCCTGGCGTTCCACCGTCTGCGTTGGCGGCTCGGTTCTGGGGAGACCGATACTATAACCCACAGACGCGCACGTTCGCTAAGAAACCGGTACGTTATTGAATGTAGGAATATTGTTCAGTGACTGATGGTTGTGCGTGAATTGTAGCCATACCCTGGAGCTCTACGCTCGTTCATCCAGTTTGTGCTGGAGCCACTGTATAAAATGTACTCGAAGGTGCTGAATGGCGACCCGAAGGAACTGTCGGTGTCGCTACGTGCGATGGGTCTTCGCTTGCGGAAGGAAGAGTTAAATCTGAACCCTCGCCCGCTCCTCAAGCTTGTACTTGGCAAGTTCTTCGGCAACGTCACGACTGGTTTTATGGACATGGTTGTAGAACATGTTCCATCGCCATTGGTGACCGCAAAGACAAAACTAGAAAGCATTTACACGGGCAACCAGTCGTCCGAGTTTACGGCGGTGCAGGGCATCCTATCCTGTGACTCGAAGGGGCCACTGATGATTAACATAGTGAAGTTGTACTCGTCACCTGATGGCACTACATTCAGTGCCTTTGGTCGAGTGTATTCCGGCGAAGTTCATGAAAACAAGGACGTGAAGGTGTTAGGAGAAGCTTACAGCGCTGAAGACGACGAAGACATGTGCACGCGGACGATTGAGAGCGTTTGTGTCGCTCAGGGCGCTACAAAATCCAAGTTAATCGCATTCCAGCGGGCAATTGGGTGCTCCTTGAGGGCGTCGACTCTTCGATTACCAAGAGCGCTACGATCACAGACGTCGACGAAGACTTGCTACAGGACGAAGAGATCGGGATCTTCCGTCCCATCCACATTGCCTTTAGCTCTACCGCTGTTATGAAGCTAGCAGTGGAACCTCTGAACCCCGCCGAGTTGCCGAAAATGCTCGAAGGCTTGCGCAAAATCACAAGAGCTATCCGCTTGTCCGCACAAAGGTTGAAGAGAGTGGCGAGCACGTTATTCTGTGTACTGGAGAGCTGGCAGCAGACTGCATCCTACACGATCTTCGACGCATGTACTCCGAGATCGAGATTAAGGTGGCTGATCCTGTCGTTGCTTTCTGTGAGACCGTTGCCGAGACATCGTCTGTGCAGTAAGTAACTCCATCTAATTGGTCAAAACACGACAACTAACACTGTATGTAGGTGCTTTGCCGAGACTCCCAACCGGAAGAACAAGATTACGATGATTTCCGAGCCCTTAGACAACGGACTTGCCCAAGATATCGAGTCGGGCGCGATTAAACTAGACGTACGTATTGTATTCTGTTGCAAAGTGCAGTTTACTTACTGAAACTCGGAACAGATGAACAAGAAGGACGTCGCCAGCTTTTTCCAGACCAACTACAAGTGGGACGTACTTGCTGCTCGATCGGTGTGGGCGTTTGGGCCTGAAAGTAATGGACCGAATGTGCTGCTCGACGACACGCTGTCCACCGAGGTAAACAAGAAATCCCTGGGTATGATCAAAGACAGCATCGTCCAAGGATTCCAATGGAGTTGTCGTGAGGGTCCGTTGTGTGACGAGCCCATCCGTAACACCAAGTTTAAGATCCTTGATGCGACGATCGCATCCGAGCCAATCCACCGCGGTGGTGGTCAGGTCATTCCGACATCTCGTCGAGTATCATACTCGGCTTTCCTCACAGCAACGCCGCGCATGCTAGAGCCCATGTATGCGCTCGAAATCCAGTGCCCCGCAGACACAGTGTCGTCGCTCTACCAGGTTTTGAGTCGTCGTCGTGGCCACATCACCCACGATGCTCCTAAGGCGGGCTCTCCGCTGTACACAGTCCGTGGTTTCGTGCCGGTCATTGAGTCGTTCGGACTTGAGACAGATCTGCGTGTGTTCACACAGGGCCAGGCCTTCATCACACAAGTGTTCGACCACTGGGCAGTGGTGCCGGGAGACCCTCTGGACACGAACGTCGTGCTTCGTCCTCTAGAACCGGCACCGGTCAACGACTTGGCTCGTGAATTCATGGTCAAGACTCGACGTCGCAAGGGACTGAGTGAAGACGTCAACGTCAGCAAGTACTTTGACGAGCCCATGCTGAGAGAGTTAGAGAGGCATGAAGTTGAGTTGCAGAACCTCATGTAGAGGAGGAAGACAATCAATGTGGACTTTAGTCCAACTCCAAATTCGTAATTAGCAGGATTTGTTAGAGGAAGTTTGATGGAGTATGTTTGTTACTGGTGCATACTAAAAGCTTGCTCTCATTGACATGACCAGTTTGTATGTGTTTCCAGGCTGAACAAAGCGGCCAGAGAAGCCTTCGTGGCTACATCATCGTCTAAAACCCGTCTTCCGTCGCTGTTTAGCTTACTGGCGCCGTCCTGCAGCACCAAGAGAGGTCGACAAAGCCTCAAACAGGTAAGTTTTTGTGGCCTTACTATTATTTTTTATATTTTTATTTATTTTAACTGTACGATTGTTTTTAGTGGATTGGACGGCCCTGTACAGACGCAGAACTTATCGAGGAGCGCCTTGATACAGTGACTGCCATTGTCAATGCAGTAGCCACCGAAAACAAAGTTCTATGGGAATTGTCGGGACTTTTTCAGCAAGTGAAGAAATATGAACGAGAACTGCCAACATTCACATCAAATTCCGATAGTTCGGTCACCTGAAAGATTGCAAATTGTCACTTGTGGTACGAAAACGTGTTGGGCATTCATTAGAAAAAAAAACTAATCGCTTTCTTATTGCAGGAGTTTGGGGGCCTTGAGAAGTGGCTAAGCGAACTTTGTGTGCTGGCGAATAATTGTATGGAGAGACCCGGATGGACATCAGATCTGGATGCTCTCTATTCCTTACAACTTCGTCCACTCCAAGAGCTGTTGTCTCGAGATCTCCAGCCATTTTGTCGTATTATCCAAGAAACAATCGCTGACCTCGATCAAGATGCTGAATCTGTCGTAGAGTCTCAAGACGACATGAGATACTCGACGACGCATTTGCGCGATCTTCGTAAGTCAATGCAACAATGTGAAATGGAAGCCACCACAGCTGTGCAACAGGTACAGCACTTCTCGTATATGTTTGATCAATAGCATGTCACTAATCCTTGTCCCCAATACACAGACGGCTAAACTCCTTGGTATTTCGGAAAGCAAAATTAAAGTCATTTATCCTGATAACGACCAACCAAATGTTGCGAGAATGGGGATGGTGCTACGAGTTTCTCGACAGGAAAGCCATCGAGTCCAGCAACAGAGTGGGAAGACGCTTAGTGTGCTTCGTGCTTCTAGAGCTTCAGGTGTATGGTTCTCCACACCACTGATTGGCTCGTTGAGCGCCAAATGGGAAACACTGAAGAGAAGTTACGAAGAAGCTGAATTCTCGTTAGTTGAGTTCTTGATGACAGTCTTCCAGTCGCGATTTCGAGGCTTTCTTGATGAGCTTGTTATTCGTATCGCAGAATTGGATGTTTTGGTCAGCTTTGCCCTGGTCTCGCACAAACACAAGTTTGTTCGGGCAGGTGCGCCGACCTTTATCAGTGACGAGGCTGCATCTGCGGATCAGCGTATTCTCATACTTGAGGATTTATATGATCCTTTCAGAGCTGATTCATCAAGCGATGGTAATGGCGAATACTCAGCCAGGGACAAGGTGGCGGTTGAGCTTTCGCGTCTTGATGGGAAAACATTTCTACTGCTTGATGGTGATGAGAATTCCGACCATAACCACCTTGGCTTGCTGCACCTAGTGGGTCTTACTGTCATGCTTAACCAACTCGGCTGTTTTGTGCCGTGCAAAGAAGCCGTGTTACCGATATTCGACGCAATCTACCTGCGAGCTGGAGCCTACGACCAGCAGCTTTACGGCTACTCAACTTTCATGACGGAGATGCAGGAGATGAGCTCCATTTTCTCGACGATGACGCCGATGTCGCTGGTTTTGATCGACGATATCTGTCGAGGCACTTCTACGTGTGAGTTCGCATAAAATGTTGCAGTCTGTTTCTCAAATTCTAATGGCGTATTTGTTGAATTGTAGCGGAAGGTCTTGCACTCGCGCTGTCCTTGTGCTTCCATCTAATGGAGGCGAAGACATTCACGTGCTTTGCATCTCAGTGGCGCGAACTAACCGATCAACTGGCCCAGCAGCCAGCCGCAACAAGTCCAGTTCGGAGACGTCACAGCAGAACGTCGTCACAGCCACAGTGTGGATACGAATCTCGTCGAGCTTTTGATCAATTGATGAGCGACTGCGATCTACCGCCTGATCTCATCGACTTGGTGCGTGACGAACTCCAATACGATTAATAACTTAGACTTGATCACGAAATAAGGTTACATTCTATGGTCTATTAGCGTTTGCCAGCGTGCACTAGGATAATCGTTTGAGTGGTCGACAAGTACATGGTGCGTTGACCGCGTGCCTCGCGCAACCTCTTAATCTCCAGCTGTTTGCGCCCAAAGATTCGTTGCTCGGCTTCACCGAGTCAGGCAACCCTCGTCCATAATCGCGAGATGTCGGCGTGAACTTGACAGTTTGTTCACTGGTTGTGGGGATATGAGGCCGACCATGCTCGAAGATGAGGTCGTACGAGAGTCCTTGCCGAAGCATATTCCTCTCCACCAAATTTTCCGCCGGTGCATGAACACATTTATCGACCATGTCGCGAGGGTTGATAAAGCTTGCCGAGTGCTCCGAGTGCTTGTTGATCGGCTTCACGGAGCTATTACGAACCAGGTCGGCACCGATCCGGTCTTCGACATAGTTGCCGATTTTCACGCCAGTCGAAAAGGAATTCTTGTGCCCGCAGATTCCATGACCAGCATCCATTGTCAACTCTGTTGGTTCGTGCCGAGAAGAATGAATTGTGCACTTCCAGGGAAAGCATCCAGACAAGAACTGAGGCACATATCCATCCTCTTCCCCTAAAATAGTACGCTTTATCCAGCATCACGCCACTATCCGTTCTTATGTTACTTCTCACTCCCAAACTTCTCCGCTCAATCAATCGAGATAAATTAAAGACGTCCATTTCGCCGTCATGAACGATGAACGCTTGGGAAACTTCAAATGTATCCAAGAGGAATTACACAAGTTCACACCATCTACAAATATCCTATTCTTGCGTGTACACAATATTTGTGTTTCATGGCGTCCGTCCGTCGAGATTCCTGGCTGGCGCTGCATCTGCCGCAGTTAGAGCACTATGGCGTGCCCCAGCAATTGTATAGCGACGTTTTCGATAGCGTACATGACGGGCAAGACGAGAATTCATCTCTGGACGATGTAGCTGCGGTGGAATCGTCCCCTGGCGGCCCTGGACGCCGCAAACTGCGGGTGCTGAGCACTGTGACGCTGCCGACGGCCTCTCGCGTCTTCCGTGTGCCTCACCAGTGGGAATTCCAGTCCGTTATGGATGCGCAGCATCAATTAAAACATGACGAAGCTCTACGGACGAATATGAAGACGCTGGTGGACGAAGTTATTGAGCAGGAAGAGGCTCCGATTGAGGAGGAGAGTCAAGAGCTTCAAGATGTGGAGACGGTGGTCCGACAGCTGCATTTACTGGCGTTCTCCGTCAGATTTGGAGCGACTTCAGACGATATGGCGTACTACGTACTCAACACTCTTGGATCCAGGTGAGTTAAGGTTATTGTAAAGTGATTTTAGAGGAAGTAGCTGATGACTGGGATATTATCAGCTTGCGCGAGAATGACGAGCAGAGCAACTTGCAGGTGGTACCGATTTTTGTCTGAAGAAGCAAAAGCTTTTCTCCATTGCGTGGACGACGAAGGATGTTAAAGAAGGTGAAGAGTTGGTACGACCGTATGCTGGTAAGATCTCGTTGATGGGGTTATGCAAGAAGAGCTACTGGGAGGCGAGATTCGAGACGGAAGATGAGTTCGATTGGTACTGCCGGTACACGCATATTCGCGAGTTGCTGGAGATGTATTTATCCAAGACTGGGCGAGTGTTGATTGCCGGTACAGGAACGAGTCGTCTGCCAGCGGAGATGACACAGGACGGATACTCTGACGTGGTGGCCATGGACTTTGCCGCTAACGTGGTGAAGAAAATGCAAGCACGATCGGAGGAGAACTCGTGGGGTGTCTGCTTTGTAGAGGCCGATCTGACCCAGATGACAGGCTGGGAAGCAAACTCCGTCGACTGCGTGATCGACAAGGGATGTCTGGACGCGATGTTGCTAAAACCAGAGACAGAGGCGGGAGATACGAACTGGAAACTGGTGACACCAAATTCACCTGACGACCTCAGCGACGCAAAGAGCAGCATGCTGCAGCTTGGACGCATTTTGAAACCAGGAGGTTTGCTCTTCTTTTTAACCTTCGGCAGTCCTAGCAATCGGATCGGCATGTTCGAGTGGGTGTCATCCCAACAAGAGGAAGCTGTGGGATGGGAGATCCTGCAATGCCTTGAGATGTCCCCCACCAGTGGTGTACAAAACTTTGCAACTCGATTCTTCGTATTTGTAGCAAGAAAACCCTAAAATGATCAGGCGAACCTGCAAAAACGTGTTTAGCATTGAGGTGATTGATAATA
Organism: Phytophthora quininea; assembly: GCA_011947345.1. Taxonomy (NCBI): domain Eukaryota; phylum Oomycota; class Peronosporomycetes; order Peronosporales; family Peronosporaceae; genus Phytophthora; species Phytophthora quininea. The sequence continues at coordinate 34,070 of JAAVTG010000880.1, read as the reverse complement.
CCTATTCATCCCCTTCACGGATGGGAGGCATGCGACTCATTTCGGCGTATTCGCTGCCAAGAGTTCGCATCATGTCTTCCCAGAGTTCTCCGGGAGCGTTGAGCGCTAAAGACACGGGTGCCTTCACGGCCACCCACGACCCCTGCTTCATCTCGGTATCCAACTGACCAGGGTACCACGCAGACACACCAGTCAAGAACACCACGTCAGACTGCTTTGCAGTCTCGTCGTATATCGCTCGAGCAGCCGTCTCGAGGTCGACACCGACGAACAAACTCGGGTCCTTTGCCATCGGGAAGTTTGTCGTCACCACACGTTGACCACCAAACTCCGCCCTCCCATGTAATACCTGCCTCCACATTAAATGATGAGCACAAAGTCTCTCTGTACCCAAATGCTCAAGGAAAGACGACGCACTCCTGCATTCTCCGTGAACACCGGGCCGCCACGACGCACGTCGCAGGAGCCAAAGGCGCGTGTGATGCGCGATGGGACTTTGAACGATTGCAGCAGCGTCTTCTTGGTCATCTTGTTGACGATATAGCCCTTGGAGCCGTTGTCCGAGTGCTCGGTAAGCACCACCACTGCTCTGCTGAAGATACCTTCCAATAGCGGATGAGCCAGCAAAAACACTCCAGTGGCCACGCTCCTGCAACCAAGAAACAGCATGAGCACCCTCTACACTTTGTCTCCACCCTTTCTAGTATCTCACTCTGCCAATTGAACGCCGTCTAGCGTCGTCTCTTCCTCTTGGTCTTCAATTGGCAGTCCCAGCTCTTGGGCTTGCGCCAGTGTCTCGTTCAGCGCTCGGAGCGCCAGGAACGCCGTGTCCAGCGCGTCTCCATTGGCTACAGAGATGCTGGGGTTGCGGAACTCCTCCCGCACGATCTGCAGCAGCGTGGGGCGCTCCGAAGCCGGCAAGTAGAAGTGTCGGCCGTTGAGGAACCGCAAGAGCGCCCTGTTGAAGGCGTCGGCGTGCGGCAGATGCGTCTTGGCTGAGCGGTCGGGCGACAGACTGCGCAGGTCGAAGGACACGAGCGCGCGCAGCGACGTGTGGGCGTCCAGACGCCGCGCACTCGCCACCAGGTCGCGGTACAGCGCCTTGGCCACGCTCATGACGGTCGAGTGAGCGGCTCAGGACCTTTTTGGGCTAATTTGGTATTTAGTACGATATAAATGGTGTGACATAGGTATTTTGGATATAATGCTATCCACCGTCAGCTGGAACAAGTTCTTGCATCTAGGTTCGCTCGCTCTTTCCAGTCAGGCCGGAAGGGCAAGCGCCTGTCGGTCGAAAGCAAGTGGATGGAGACATTGCTGCGGTAAGGTGCGGGTTGCAGGGCTCAGCTGAGCCGGTAACTGCCCGCAGTTGAACTCGAACACCGGCCAACGAATGAAAGGCGATGGAGAGGGTCAACGAGTCTTGATGGAGGACAGTCTTCTGTTTTCCCCTCTCTCTACATGCATCCGATGGACGGCAACTGCAGCAGTGATTTCATTCAGCAAGTCTGTCCCAACGTCGACAAACTTGCGACGATGGGCAGCCAGCAATGGCCTGGTTACGAGCGCTGATTACGCGCGCTCTATCTTCAGCTCCAACTGGATGCAATGCAAACCACTATCTCCGCATGATCAAGTGTCGTTCAGCAGCAGACAGCAGCGCGGCCATCGCTGTCCAAAGCGAGCCCACCACGTGTGACTCGTGTGCTCCTACCGACTTGTATCAACAGCCACTCGAAGATCGAGCGACTTCAAGGTCTTCCGTCTCTTCTAGACACATACGGAATAGGGGAGCGGCTCTTTTCCAGCCAATCCGCACACCTCTATCAAGTCTCTATGACAGGCCCTGTGATCAGCATAATAGAGCGGGCAGAAATTCATTTGCGAACAGGTCCAGTCGCCCATAATCAGTTGATTGAGGGCCACCGCGACGATGCTGGACGACGAGCTGACCGAGTTCTACCCGCTGGACGGCGAGGCGCAGGCGTCCCCAGTACCGCAGTCTGAGCCCGCCGCGTTGGAGACCGTGACGACGGGCCCATGGACCACGTCGCGCGACCAGGTGGCGCTGCAGTTCTTCTGGCAGGGCTACGACGCGTACGTGACCTGCAAGGACAAGGAGAGCGTGGCCCCGTGCTTCTACAACGCGCAGTGCGTGGGCCAGGCCTCGGACGGAGAGTTCGTGCAGATTATGCCAGTCGAGGAGGTCCGCGAGCGTCACATCCTGGACGACATGCGCGTGCAGCTGGTCAGCGCCAGCTCGGGCAAATATCTGCGCGCCACGCGCGTGAGCAAGTACCTCAAGTGGTCGCGCTCGAGGGACGAGCAAACGGTCTTCTTACTGCAAATTGCAGACCGGAAACCGCTCACGTCGTCGTCTAAATTCACTTTGACAAGCTGCTTCTGGCCTGATCGAGCAGTGGGTTTCACGCAGACGTTCCTCTTGGAGGAGGACGGGAAGTGAATAAAGCGATTGGGTTCTTGACGCTGGAGAAGAGGAAAACCAGGCGCCGCTGCTGTTTCCGATCCGCTTCCGAGCCATCTTGAGATCGCTACGGGACAATCGATCGTCCATGGGACGGGAATTCCGACAACCGACGCCGTTCGTGACGGCTACTGACATGCTGTTTATCGGAGAAGAAGATGCCGAGAATGTCGAGGATATCCCAATTGCAACGGTGGCGTCCACACCCGACTCGGCATCGTCGTCAATGTCGTCGACGACGCAACGCAGCTCGACGGAGCGGCAGTCCGGCTTGGACGTTGACATCTGGGAGAACTGTTCGTTCTGCGGTGTGCTGTTCCGAGCAAGAGGGGACCTGATCGCGCACATCCGAGATTGCCATGGAGAGATCTTGCACCGCGTGTCGGTGCCCGGCTCGTTTTGCACGCGCTGTGGCACTCGTAAAACCGACGGCCGATGCACTCGCTGCAACCAGGACTGAATATTTAAGAAACAAGTCGAGCGGATAATAAAAGGAATGTAGCTGTATCTCGTTGTCACCCAGGCCATTTCAACAATCGTCCCATACGTCAGCAACCTTCGTCGACTGGAAGGTGTCGAGCATTCCCATTGAGCAAGCCGAGACTTCTCATCGTTTTGATGGGTAATACCCGTTATTGACCCTAAAACGGACCTCACCATTTCTCACAGGTACGATTTTACTTTATATGACAGACATGCAACTATCTTTCTCACTCATCGTATTCGTTTCCAGATCACTACAGCCCTTATTTCCTACCTTTGAACCCTCAATTCCAGCTCAGATTTGTGCGGCCAGGCTCGCTCGTCTTCCGCTGGTCACATGGACGCCGTCAGTAGTGAAAACTCACCACCAAGCACAAGCACAGCAACAGAATGGCCATCACCAAGGAGAGCACCACCTCGCAGCAGAGCGGACCGGTCGTGGGCAAGTCCGGCAAGAAGATCTGCTGCTCGTGCCCCACTACTAAGCAGGCGCGCGACCTGTGCATCGTGCAGAACGGCGAGGACCACTGCAAGGAGATCATCGAGGCGCACAAGGCCTGTCTGCGCGAGGAGGGCTTCACGGTCAAGTAGACGGCTGCTAGCCGCAGCACCAGAGCAACCTGCAGGCCACCGCACTGCACGTATATATCAAGCTAAGGCGAGGTCTCAGTCGCCATTAACAAAAGAGATTTACCACTCCTTCCAATTGTCTTTGAGTCGCTGTTGTCTATAGACCTTCTTCGTTGATCGGGAGCTGACCTCGTGAAATGTGGAGCACCATGCGATGTCGATGGAACGGGATGTCCTTCTGCTTGAACGACAGAGGCTACAGCAGAGAGGTCAGAGCTGGAACAACTTACATGCCAGGTAGGACGACTACGAACCAAGTCTTGAGAGAGGTAGTCGGCGAACATGCACGAGAAGACGCCGCAATCCCAGCCGTTGTTCTGCTGCGGAGTGTCGGCAGGAGGTGGCAGCAATTCCCAACCAGAGTCGTCGAACTTCTGCTTCTTCTTGTGCTCGGATTCATCGCGCAGATACCTACAGCAGAGAACCACAAGGATTAGTTCCTCGAGTACTTAGTGCAAAACAGGACAAGATTTTCACCTGAGCAGAACGTTGACACACGCAGTGCCAGCTCCGTGCATCGAGTCGTAGTACTGGATTCGCTTTTCGGTCATAAAGATGGTTGCCATGCACCAGTGCATCTAAACAGACAACAGGAATAATCAGCAAACTGAAAATAACACAACAGCCTATGCAGCGCTTACATTGCCCACATTCACGGGAATAAAAATCTTGTCCATTGCGAATAGATCGATCTAAACACGAAATAACAAACATCTTAGTACCTCTGACAATGTCGTCATGCCAATTCTTGGACTCTACCTTTCTTGTCCATCGCCGGACGTTAATGAAGTTGTATCCACCTTCCGACACCTTCGTGTAGAAGAATGAATTGAAGAAGTGACTTCGCTTTTCCAGCACACCAGCCTTGACAAGCTCAGCATCACGATCGCTCATCATCTGGAAGTAAAAGTTGATGACCTAGACAACACATCTCTGTTGTCAGTCACTACTTCAAATACATATTACTCACGACATACCTCATCGTTGAGCCACATTCCAGGCAAAAGACACTGCAAGTGGCGGCGCGTGATATCGACATTATACTTCTGCACGATAACCTCTTCCATGGGTCCGTCGTGCAATGCATCCTCGACTTCCTCAAGCAGATCTGAGGGTAGCTCCTTGATACGAGATTTCTCCTCTTCTTCGTCAAATACATCTTCAGCCACATCGTACAGTTCCTCGAGGAGAACTTCCTCGACCAAAGTCTACAGTCATAGTAGAATAATATCTGATCAGCCTTCCAAAATCCCCATAGCAACAGCCAAGTGTAAAACCTACATTGGTTTCGCGCTCCCCAAGCCTGCTGTAAAACAAGAGATCGATCTCAGAAGCGCGGGACAACCGCTGCGCGCGTAATTTTTCTGTCGCACACAATACAACACCAACTCCTCGTCAGTTCTGCTTCGTGCTAGCACGCAAAGATGTACTCACCTTCCAGCTCAGCGATTTCATCCCGGTTTTTCTGGGGCAATGCACTCAACGCCACTCCGTTGCTGGTAGGCTCCATTGGCTGCACTTCCTGGTTCGTCGTAGAATCTTCTTCCTCCTCCGCCTTCTCCTCTGCATGTCCCTCCTCCTGATTCTCCTCCATAGCAGTCTCCTGCACCTCCGTTGCAGCCTCTGAACCAACTCGGTTCCCCATTCTCCTGCTGTTAAATGGCAGCCTCCCCGTCCTAGCACCTCTGGCTGCTTTATGCCCACCCAATTCGTTTCGAAGCTGCGTGAAAATGTCCGAATTCTGCTTCCTCTGCGCCTCCAAGGGGCTTTTCTTGACAACGGGCAGGACGGAGCTCTTCTTCTGTTTTTTCCGAGGCGGCTCGCCGTATTCGTCGCTCACGTGCTGCAGCTGGCGGAGAAATTCGTCGCGACTGAGATCCTGCTGCGGGGACTGTGAGAATCGACTGAATGGACTGCCAAAGTATTGGGGACGCGCCATAGACACTGGATACTCTCGGTTCAAGCTGCGGCTGTGGCTGGACGCGTTCTGTCTCCGGTGCTTGTACGCCAAGTCGTCTAGTAACTGCCCCATCGCCTGCTGCATGTATTGGTCGAGTTAGTAGCGCTCTGGAGCCGCGTGGACGAGTATCAACGTACCATTACGATGCACGTTGACGGATTGGCCCCCAAAAACTTAAACGCAAATATCACAATACCATCTCACAAAATGACGATAAATGGTGAAAAAGACAACTTGCTGATAAATGGTGTTTGCTGCTGCTACCTGGTGCGACGCAAAGGGAATACGACACTCGACCGCAACGTTGCAGCCATTTTACATGCTTTTGGTGGCCTCGACGATGGCTGGATGGTCGAGGACTTGATCGGCAGACAGACGACGACGAGGGTCTTTTCCAAAAGGCCTTGAATCAACTCCTTGGTCTCTAATGGAACGTCGTGCCACACTGGCAGCAGGAACGACACCGACTCGGTGGTGACGCGGTGCATGACTTGTTCCTCGGTAGAGCAGCCTGTTAGGTCAAACGGGTGGCGACCTGAAATCAGGATGTACAGGATGCAGCCAAGTGCCCACATGTCCATTGCGGCCGTCATGTCCTGCCGTTGCAGTACCTCTGGCGGCCAGTAGCATCGTGTTCCCGATAGCGTTGTCGGTCGTGCCTTCTCTGAAGATTCGGGCTCGGAGATTCGTCCTGCTGACCCGAGATCGATAATTTTGAGCGTAATGTCCCCATCAGCGTCTTCATTGCTTTTGTTGTCCCCGCCGCAATTCACGGCCATGATATTCTCGGGCTTGAGGTCGCGATGAATGATGTCGTTGCCGTGCATAAAGCTCAGCGCACTGGCCAACTGTGCAACCAGCTTCAACGCGCATGCGGACTCCAGTGTATGGTGCTTCTCCATGAACGCGTACAGAGAAATACCTGGCACATATTCCAACACGACGTAGTGGAAGTCGTTGTGGAAGTACGAGCCTTGATAGCCCACGACGTTCTCGTGTCCACCTGCCTGTTCCAGTCGCTCCAGCGCGTTCTTCTCGCGCTGCACTTCTTCCAGATTGCCAGGCAGCTCTTGAATCATCTTCACCGCAGCCACCCGACCAGTCTGCTTGTGCACACACTGCATCACGACGCCGAAAGTGCCGCAGCCGAGCAGACTCTTGGGCTCGTACTCGGCATCAAAGTAGACTGACATATTGTCGTCTCTTTCCTCTCGACACAAGGCGCAGGCATGATTCGAGTCTTCCTCTTCTGTGTCACTGTCCAAAGCTTCACACAGTGCAGGAGTCGCCAAAGCACTCACCGTCAGCGCCGCCGCCGCGTAGTTCCAGCCGCTCTCTCTATAGCGATTGCATGGTCGTAGCCGCAAACTTAGCTGTTGCCTCGAAGTATTATCCACTGCAAGCTGCAGCGCGCTGGTAGCGACTCGCAGCGCCCTGATGCCGTTGCCTCCTGCTCGCAGTGCTCGACGGACGCCAAAGGCCGCGCGCATCGGTCTCTTGGGGTTCTCTCTGTGCTTCCACTTGCTCAATGGAGACGCAGAAGGTCGCAGTAGGTCTCTCGTTGAAGGGTCTCGCTCTGGGCTGTTCCCCGGGAGAAGGCGATGGAGCTATTGAGGCGCGTGTCTGGTGACGGTTCCTCCGTTCCATCAAACTGAAAAACGACAGATGTATCTGGATGACACGTACTGCAGTTTGGACTGACTTGGCGTTTGTAAACCGGCCGTTATTTTTGGAACAGGGGACGGGCTTCACTACTTTGTGGAATTCGAAGGCAGACCAGTTTGGCTATCGTGACGTTCTCCTGCTTAGATATACACTGAGCGGTTGATGGAGAATAGCCGAGAAACACCGCATGCATTTCCACTGCATCGGCCAGCGACGGATGGCTTCCAGTGACAAGCGATTTGGAGAGATTCTGCCGGTGCAAGAAGATGGGCGCCATAAAAGTCACGACCGCGCCAATACTTACTAATGTAGCCATCTTCGTGCCACATCTGGCGCTCCATGAATATACTGAACGACGGCAGCGACCTGCGTGTGCGCTGGACCAACTGCAGGGCTTCCCGCCGTTCCCGACGTGGAACGGGACCGTGTCGTCGCCTGGCAGCAACCCGCGAGGACTGTGCAGCGTCCTCAGCGATGATGGAGAGCTGGTCGTGCTGCAATGTGTTGACTCTGATGACTCAATCCGCGTCTTGAAAGTTTTGCCGCCAATGGAGACCTCGTTCACAAGCTTCTGCCAGTGCTGGTCGCAAGACGGGTCGGTGGTGGCTGCTGCATACGATCGGAGTGTGGTGTTCTACGATACACAAGACTTCCACATGCTTCACAGGCTGCAGCTGCAGTACAGCGTCACGGCCATGGATGTCGTCAAGGATGAAGCAGCAGCAGACGGTGAGTCGACGATCTTGCTGTTGGTGGGCACGCAATTTGGCGCGCTATTATATAAGGTGGTGAACGGAAGTACTTCGAAGACGACAGAACCTGTGGGAACGCTATATCCCGACGTCGCTGTGAGTCTGGTCAAGTTCTCGCCCGATGAACACACCGCAGCGATCGGCACGTTCGATGGTCGATTGTTTTTGAGGAGACTTGGTTCGTATACCAACAAAATGCTTGCAAGCTTCGGCGAGAGTGTTCTGTCCAAGGTGTTGGATGCGCCGCGAGTCACCAGCCTGAGCTTCAGCGCCTGCAGCAGCAAGCTCGCTGCTTCGACGAGGAAAGGCAACGTCTACGTGTTGGCTTGGACGCCTGAATTGAAGCGATGGCAGACGGTATCAAGCTGCAAGGAGCTCAGTGGGAACCCCAAGCCCAGCAAGGCCAGTACAGCGCAGACGCTACTGTGCTGGTGGGGCCCATATTGGCGGTGTGCTCACGCGCAGTGATCGCGCGATTGGAGCTGTTTGCCGTTGAGTCGGGCGAGCTGCTGCGCTCGCTGCAGCTCACCGCGTCGACATCTGGAACTGCTAACAGTCTAACTCAGTGGGCCGACCAGCAGCTGATCACGGGTCTGTGCGGCTGGAAGACGTTGTCTGGGCAATGGAAGCTGATGTGCCACGACTCGGACGGCAACATCATGGCTGTGCAGTGGCCCTTCATGGACGTTATCGCGCGGTAAGCGCTGACGTTTTCGAAAATTAGATCCAGTTACAAATTGTACCTTTCATTGCACCAATTGGAATCAACCCAACCTATTATACTCATCGTTGATGACCCGCGTTGCCGCAACGCGTCAACGCCGTCTATGGTTCGCAACGGTTGCGAACCATAGACGGCCATTCATCATAGACGCGAGATACAGTGCTATCTCGCCTCCATAATGCAAACCGTCGATCTGCTCGTCGTGCTCGGTTCACGGGCAGAAATCCAGACGAGGGCATCAACATGGCTACACTATGTTCTCCTGCACCCGACTGCACAGTTGCTTCAGTGTGTCTACCGCCACACAATCGTCGGTCGCTCTAGTTGTCCTGCACCCACTTTGGATTTTTAGTGCGACACTTGGCATCTGTATACTGGCGGCGTCTCATTCGCCATCCCTCCAGCCATGGAGCTCTCTGCGCGGCCAAGTCGTGTGCTGCTCGTTGGCAGCGTCGCGCTGTGCTCGCTGGGGCTGCTGCCGCTGCTTGAACTGCTCTACACGCTGCGGCAAACGCCGTCGACCGACAAGGTGCGGCTGCTACAAACGCTCACAGGTCTCGACGTGTCCAGTATGTTGCTCAGCGGACTCTACTCGGCTCTGGGGCTCGCTCTGCTGGCGCTGCACGTGGTGAGCGTGTCCGTTCCGATCGTGCAGAGACTCTCCAAGCTGCTGGGCGTCTCCCTGCTGGTGCTGGCGCTGGCAAACGCCGTCATCTTGACCTCGGTGGCCTCCCACAGAGGACCCGACACCCCGTGGAGAGCGGAGGTCTACGCGGACCACGAGAGTCTGTTCGAGCAGCAGGTCAACGACGTCTTCTGCCACGCCAAAGGCCACCAAGTGTGCGCTCTGGGCAGCGTGGCCGAAGCCCGACAGATCTTCCCTTTAAGGAACTGGCCCGTGGACTCGGACCGAGCTCCCGGACGCAAAGTGGCTACGAGTTGCGAAGGCTTCAAGGACTCAGTGCAGCTCTGGGACTACCAGAGCAAGATGCAGCTCTGCAGACTCTGCAGCAACGTGACGACGGAAGAAACTCAGCTGCAGACGGGACTGGGAGCCGCACACACTGCGGAGATACTGGCTGCAGTCAAGGACTTGTCCTTTGAGGAGCTGCAGTGGTGCGGAGAGTACCTAGCAGAAAGGAAGCTGGACCACGATGTGGGCCACTCGCCCTATTGGAAGCACAGGAGAGAGTTCCAGGCAGTGCTGCAGTATGACCAGCCGCCTTGCAGTCTCTTCTTGGCCGTGCGAGTCCTGCAAATGCTGGAGATGGTATCGGGTGTCTGCGGTATTGCTCTACTGCGGTGGATGAGGGCTCTACAGACAGTCAAGATGCTCGAGAAGACAAGCAAAGTGGACGTCGTTTAGAAGGTGGTTATAAGACGGAATCCCCAGTGAGTGTATATAGCGAGACCAGACGACACCAAGTGACGAGGAAAGTAAATGTAATTTATCAAAGCAGTGCAGCGGAAGCCCCGAGTGCGTTCGAACCAGCTCGGCGAAGCTTTTCCTGGCCAAGTGTGGTCACAAGCTAGCGATGGTGCCATCGTCACGGGAATTCGTCGACATTTTTTCATCATGGATGGGGTCGAACCAGTTGAGCGAGAGCTCGTCCGGAGAGGCAGAGCCATTCGTGCTTGCATTCTGCTCATGGAGGACAGCAATTTCGTGACTCTGGCTGGTATCACACATCTTGGTTTGGCTGATTGCCTCGTACTTGGCATCGCGCTTCAACATGAAGGACTTGAACGTTTGAAACCCAAAGGGGACATCAAACGAGGACGACCACACGCGTTGCGGCGTGATGTAGAAGTGTCTGCTGTTGTAGTAATCGCACTCGGCCATCTCGAAGAACTCAATGTACACGCCAGAAGGAAGGCCAGTCCACAGGAAGCGCTTGGCCTGCTCCATCCGCCAGTTCTTGCAGTCCGAAAACGTCACGCACGTGAAGACATTGGAAAGCGACATCGCGAACGTCGTGTTGAAGTTTTGGTTCGTCTCGATGCGCACTGTGACAGTCATCGCGACACGGTAGATTGGAAAGTGAGGATGTCTTGGTCACTATTCGGCCATCCAGTAAAGGTCGACAGCTTCGTCGGACTGTCGGGATAGTAATTAGAACTCATGGAAAGTGCATGGTCTTGGCGTTGCATGTCATCACCCAATGCTCGACGACAATGCCGATCGCTTCCACAAGATGTCGGTGGCTATAGTTTACTTGGCAGTGTGTAGTCTGATGATCGATGGCCATTTCGGCTTTTGCTGGCAATTGACGGTGGCACCGGCGACGGAGCTGCGCGTGACGCTCGAGAGCGGCAGCTTCTTTTCCTACCAGAACCCAGTGCTCGGCAGATGCATCAAGCTAGAGGGATGTCCTGGGTGGCAGCCTGCCAAGTCTGTTTCCGTGACCAACTTGCCGGTGCAGACGAACGTGTATTTCTTCTCGAGCGAAAAATGCTGGGCTACGGGGTCCGCCCGCACTGGATCGCCAAGGACGTTGGTCTCAGCATCGGAGTCCACACGTTCAAGAAGCCGCAGGCGATCAGGACGTTCCAAATGAAGCGCAAAGACAAGTCTTCTTTTAACAGCGTCACTCAGCAGTGCATTTCGCTGAGTCACGCGCAGAAGCAACCTGAGTCAACGGGTTTGAATGAGACAGTCAGCAACATCATCTCCGACTTCGATGCAGACAGCTGCAAGGCCGGATCAGTCACTGAAGACGAGCTCTCTTCGAACTGGTTTGAGCCGCTGGAGGATGACGACGAGAGTAATGCTGGCGCGTAGCAGTTTAATGTGGCCACAGCAATGAGAACAAGTCGTTTCTTGATACTCGACCATTCCCATACTCAACAACATTGTCCGTACGTTTGTCTACCTTGAATTTTCGACAACGAAGGCCCAGCAAGCTACATGTGATTTACACTGGAAGCCTATCCCAGTCATTTCTTTGAAAATATCGATTTCTAGTGTTTGAGGATGGCATTTTTCTCGACTAGCTTCGAGGTTCCCGTTAAGGCCATACCCAAAATCAGTGGAGAATATACATCACACCTGTGCTATTACTTGGAAATTCAGAGTAGTCGAAATGAATTTCGTTAGTAGTCAGACTGCGCCAGGCTTCATCACATTGAATTCGCCACCCACACACGTACAAGGATGTGAACGCGGACGTTGCTGCCTGCCATTTCCTCTTTGCCGCAGCCAAGCACTTGCTGGTGGTCGACGCCGGAACTATGACGGCTCAACTGGTAGCCCTCTTTACCAACGGGGAGATGGCAACGTATGCCAACCCCTCCAACAACGTCTGCGTTTCCATCAAAGAGTGTCTCTTTGGGAACAAGCGCTTCTGATCTCGTGGTGGGATATCGAAGAGACTGAGACTGCCAGCTTCTTCGAGTCGGACAATTGTAACTCGGAAAATGGGTACTTGTTTCATTCGACGGATACCACTGGAACGCAGTCGCTTGCTCCTGGGAAGCCCATTCGGTCGATGATGTTGGTGCTCACATCTAACAGCACACCGTCTGACGTCACCCGCAAATGCCAGATCCACAAGCTTATCAGCCGTTCCATCGAAAGCGCCACCATCGATGGTAATGGGACTGCGTCAAACGCCACACTCGACGCCAGCGACGCTGGTATCTCCCCGAACTGGTTCGACGCACTCGCAGACAGCGACACGTCCAAGGCATCGGACAGCACTAGTGTCAGCTTCGACGACACCTCAGACAGTTTTGCCTAGACTTCGTACAGATATAACAAAACTCCAGCTTAAACTTTTCATCGGTCAACACGGAAACAAGAGCTACTGTTACTTTTCCATTCCATGTCATTTTGAAAATTCGTCAAATGCGGGCAAGTCGCTCTGTCCAGATAAAATGCTTCCTATTTTGTGATCTTTGCCCGGATGTTAGCGTATTCACCAACTTGATTCGCTCTGTATAATGCATCCACGAATTGGTTCGTCGCCCGTCACAGCAAGCGAACGTTTGATGATTCATGCATAAGATGTATTAAATGTTGGTCGCCAAAGTCATTTTTCAGCGGTCATTTCCGATTTAACCGCCAGCAACGCAGACCCCAGCTTCATCGTTATCTCCACCAACCCAACCCAACCAACATTCTTCCATTGCGATGACGGTTGAGATCGAAGTGATTTTCCCGGACGGCAATACGGCCACTTATACAAGTCCAACCAGCTTCTACTGCGTTACCATCAGCCACTGCCCTCATTGGCAGCCTGCCGAGATGCTTGCTTGGTACAACATGCCTGAGACCAAGACTGCCCACTTTTTCGAGTGAAGACTGCGACTCTACCACCGGATATTCATTCTCGTCGGTCCGGACTGATGCCAACGGGTCGCACATGTTTGGTCGTGCGCAGACAATTCGGTCCATGATGGTCGAAGAGTACTCGAGTGCCATCTCTCAGCGACCGTCGGTAGTCGCTCGCAAGTGCTTCATGAGCAAACTCATCCACCTCCACGAAAGTGCGCGTGTTAGCGACAACGAGACCACCAGCAGCGCCACTTCCGCAGCCGACTCGATCGAGTTTCTTGAAGGAAACACGTCGTCCAACTGGTTTGATGGACTTCCGGACAATGAGTCGTCAAGCGTATCGGGCAATGCCTTTGCCAGCTTCAATATCACCGACTAACACCGCTCTGGTTAGATGACCCCTCGAAGACAGGAAATATATAATAAAAATATATATTGCTGTCCACACAACCCACATTCACACACATCACCGCGTACCTACCGCTCAGGTCCTCCCCACATGTACTTGTAAATGGAGGAGGCCCCACTGGTAAGCGAGCTCGCCACTGTGGACACCGTGGCTTCCACAGCCTCCACGCCGATCTTGACGGATGATCCCACAGACGTCATGCCCTTGGATACGGTCTTTTCGTTTGAGTGCGCGTGGACAAAGTCACTCAACTTTAAGCCAATCCGTTCATTCAGTTTGCCTTCCATGCGAAGCATCAGAGCTGTGGCAGCTTCGTCGTCAGACTGACCTGGCAGGAAGCGCTCGATCACGAAAGTTTCGAGGTCGCTCTGCGTGTAGTTGACCCCAAAGTCTGTAATTTCCGGAAGTGCCTTTACCACCAGCGTCAACATAATCATAAACAGACTCACGTGTCGTCGCAAGCAGTTGAACGCGATCACGCACAACTGCTTAAACTGATCGAACTGCGCTGTCTGCGTGCCTCCAAGTGCCTCGATCATGTAATGGTCTAGCCGCATCGGAGGCTGCAGTGGCTTCGGATCCTTACCTAGAATGAACCCGTAATCAATATGGAATAAGATACCGTCCTTTGTGAGCATCACGTTGTCCGCATGACGATCCCCAACACCAAGCAGGAACGTGATGACAGTGTACGCTGCCAAGCTTTCCCTAAAGAAGACGAAATGTCGCTGAGCGTGCGGTGGCCATTGTAGTGGTGCAAGAAGTTCATAATCGTCCCGTGGTCTCGGATGATCGAGTACAATGTGTGTGCGTTCTCGACGATCTCGATAAGCCCATCAAAGCTGCTCGTCGGAAGCACCCGGTACGTTACCAACGGGATATCTAACCGAGTCTCTTGCTTGAGAATCAAATACATCACGTTGATGATGTTCTGAACGATGGAATCCTTCCGCAAGTCATCTCGTTTGTACATGAGACGATAGTGCGGCAACCTTTGCGTGCGGCGAATCCAGGTATTCATCTGGGAATCCGCATAGACGTCAGCAGCATCTTCAGCCTCTTCTTCGTCACGATCGACGCCCGTGCATGTGATGATCATGGGCGCCTCAGCGCTCCGCTTTACCTCGGTTTTCTTGTAATTAATGCCACTTACTTTGACTTGCGGGTCCACCGGTAGCCGTAGAGGAGGCCATCCGTGTTCTACATTTGCGGATACTTGGCCCGAATCGCCTGCCGCTTTGTCGGCCGCAGTTCCGCCAAATGACGATTTCTTTATAGACGCCTGGAAGATACGGCGTACGTCGTCCACGGGGATACGAGGAGGGATCTTATACATTAAGTCTACCAACTCCTGGCCCCGAAGTAGCTGCTCGGCGATGTCATCGTTGGCAAACTTCCTCGACTCCACACCGGATGAGCTGTCTTTGAATTGAGACAGCGTCAGGAGCAAACGCTGCTTCATGCCATCGAACTTGCGTCGACAGCTTGGATCTTCCGCCATGACCGTAAGTCCCCAGTAAAGGTCGTAGCAGAAGCGAATATCGCACCGCGCTTGGCGGATCAGCGATTGCCCGAGCTTGCTTCCAGCAGCGTTTGACTCGACGCTCAGACTATGCAGTAAGACCTGCACGTAGCTTAGCCATTCGTTTTCGGTAGCTGTCTTCAACAGCGCATTCACTGCCATTGCACGGAGTCGATGGTTGCAGATCGTTTCCTCGGCGAGAATCTCGAGTGCATCGACGCTACTGATTTGCGGTTTGCACAAGCGTGAGCACATTGTGAGCATGCACTTGTGTGTCCGCTCCTGTTGCATCAGCTCCAAGACTTCGTCGACTAGCTCGGAGTTTTGCTGGTGCCTCCGTCGGACAGATCTGGGGCTTTCGCATCTTTCCTCGGTTGAGTTGATCCGTTCTGTCTCGGACTCTTCCGAAAAATCGATGGCTTTGATTAGCTGCAGCAGCCACTTGGTATGGCCGCCTAGGAATTTGCGATTAATGATCAGCATCTTCTTCTCACGGTCGGAGAGGCGATGTGTGGGCAAGCAATACTGAATCTGGCGGAACATGGAGAGGCACATGATGCTTGCACGATGCCACTTACGACATACCTGTCCTAGTGTTCGTAGTTCGCGCAGATCAAACTCACAGAGTTCGAACACCTTGACCGTATTGTAGTGGTGTCGTCGCTGCTGCAGCGCACACGCGCAGTCGTCACACACGCGCTGCATCACGCTGCCGTCCGGAACAAACGTTGACGTGTGCGATGTCGTTGTGACTGCACTGCTGGTCGATGCCGAGGACGGTGCACTTCCACACCGCGATCTGGACGGGGTGAACTTGCTGATGACCTTATCCTTCTGCAGCCTTTGCACATCTTTCAGAAACTTCTCTTGTTGCTCTTCAGGCGACAGTTGCAATGACCCAGAGTCTGCAAAGGACTGCGAGCGGCGTCCCCACTTGCACTCAAGTCTGCCCCCTGAGCTCGGACTCGAGTAGGACGTCAAGTACCAACTGATGTTGCCAATTAGGTCGCTGGCATTGGTCGTCAAAGAATTGTAGGCAGGAGACACGGGTGTGGCTTCATAGTCTCCAGGGATCACGACCCTCTGGCTGGAGCAGACTGAGCAGAAGATGCGTCCGCAGGCTCTACAGTGGTGTTTCCTCACTAGCAAAGAGAACACAGTGTGGCATTTAAAGCAGGCGAAGACGGCGTCGTCCTGTACCCAACTGGAAAGCCTCCTGGGCTGCACGAAGCGGTAGATGTCCTGTCGGAGCTGCCCCACGTCGGCGTTGGTCCAATCATCGTCTTCCATGCTGCTGTCAAGGCCGCTGCGCTGTCCGGCGGCGTCCTCCAGACTGTCACTCTCCTCTAGAATGTCCTCTGACCCTTCATACACAGAGTCCAGACCGTACGCGGGGCACCAGCGTCTTCGGTGTCGAGGAAGCTGGCGGGGGCACTGCGAGGCGGCGGAGGGAAGCGACGCGGCCTGCTGGCGGTCGTGAGGGGCTTTCTCCGGCGACGAGGAAAGTCAGGAGCGGAGCTACGCGCCTCCAGGATCTGCGAGAAACTCAGGTCCACGGCCACGCCATCGCGCGCGCGTGGGTCGCTGTACATGGGTGAGGAGTTACGATGAGGAATGCTTCTTGCCTTTGAAGAATTCAAATCTCACTTATTTTGGCCAATCAGAACTAGCTGCGTAAAAATCAAAAATACATTTTTTTAAATATTTCTGCACTTTTCTAATTACAATATTTTCTTAAAAACGATTGCCTGACTCAACCAGACCATTTTTCGTTGTTGGTCGAAAACTAATTTTACCAAAATAACATCGTTAAACTGTGTCAATACATCATGCCATTGGGACAGTGTTGGCAGCCCTTGGTCTTTTGGATCTGCGGCTTTATAAAACAACCACAAAAAGCCACGAGTAAAGCCAATTGAACCTGGCTTAATTGTGGTTGCACTGACTTGTAGCCAATGTAATAGAAGTTAGCTAGAAAACCTGCCAAACTACTTGAGCTCGTCTTGGTAAGTTTAGAACTGGGATTGAGAAGAAGATAAGGGCGGCTTACACTACGCACCCTAGCTAGCCTTGTGTGATGCAGTAGATGGATCCGGCTACAAATCCTAGGTGGGGACCCAAAGCGACGGGTGCGACCCAGAAGCTAGTAGCGGTGTCAGATCGTCACAATACAAGAGGAGCTCTGCTGGGATCATGGGCCCTGGACAGCCGTCTGGAGCAGAACGGGGTGAGTTTATTGACCTTAAGATCGCCGCTGATGATACCGGCACTGCGACGCGTATTTTAACGTTATATCCCGTGCGCTCAGACGCCGACGAGGTGTCTCAGTCATGTAATATTCTTGAACCTGATGGAGAGCCACAACAGGTAATCTGCGACTCCAGGACGCTTGTATCGCATACTCCATCGGCTGCAAAACGCAAGTACCCACCAAAACAAGCCCCCGACGAAACAGCAGCCGTGCCAATCGTAGGAAGAACTGGAAACTACGTCAGCCACCTTCGAGTTGTCCACATTACCTCAGGTACAACGCGAGCCGTGATGCTGCCGCAGCTAGTATTCGAGTGGCTGGGAACGAAACAACGGATGCTGCGGTGGGTGCTACACAGGGATCATAGAGCACTTCGGCACCAGTATTGCTGGCAGCAAGGCCAATCCAGAGTAATTCAGCACCAGCAAAGCCAAACCGACAGCGGCAGATAGAGGACTGGATAGGTGACATACCACAGCGAGAGGCTCGGAATGTGTTCGAGAAAGCTCTACCGGAGTTTATGGCTGATAATGGATTGCCGTTTAGTTTTGTAGAGCGCGTCTCGACTGAAAGGGTCTTTCAAGCAGCGTGGAAGATGCCTACCTTGGAGCTACCCAACCGAAAGAGACTGGGTGGGTCCATTCTTGCTGCGCATGCTTCTGAGTATCAACAACGCTACGTTAAAGAGTTGAAGGCTTGTCAGAAGAAGACCGGTGGCTGACCGAACTTTTGTCGGATGGGTGGCAAAACATCTCCCACGAAAACCTATTAGGTTGTCAGTTAACACTATTCGGCAACGAGGTGACGTACAGGCTTTTCCCGACAGGCTCGCACCATGACGGTTTAACGACAGCAATGCACATGGAAGAACTTATGCTGCAGATGCAGCATGATGGCTACAACATTGGTGCTATCATCACCGACAACGCCGGTCAGTGTGGAAGAGCGCGACGAATTTGAAGTCTTAGGTGGCCAGGGAAGCAAACTGGCGTTTGTTTCGCTCACGCCTCAAACAATTTAACTAACGTACTTCTGAAATCGGATTATGCCGCCGTCACGAATAAAGCTTCGCGTGCAGTAACGTCGCTGAATAACTCGGCATATGAAAAAGCGTACTAAGATACTTTTCCATTCTAGTTCAGTCTGCTCCACAGCAACAAATACGAAGTTTTTTTTTTGCTGACGCAAGGGTTTTATTGGAGTACTTGGACGCCAGTAATCATTTCATACAGCACTTTTGAACGGATTCTTGAAGTAATGCCGTGGTAGGCACCACTACTATCGAGACTAACTTGCTCTTTGGATTGTCGAAATAGTGGCCCATGTACATGATGCTTTTACCACCGCCCGTTGGTAAAATGATCACTCTGTTCTGTTGAGGCTTCGAAATAATTAATGCAAGTGCAATGTTTTGTTCCGGACTTCAAAATGCTGCTGATGGAGTGCCAATAAATTCCTCCAACACTGTTTTTGCGTGATAAACTTCCGTTGGTGATACTGCGGGGAGCGCTAACGGCCTGTCAACCCGAGAAGTGCTTGCTAGCTGTTGTACTTGTTGTTGTAGTGAATTTATCGATTTTTGTAAATATGCTGCAATATCTCTGCTACAAGGTATGTTGCCGTCCAGATTTACTGATACCTCAGAGTCATTTAAAGGTGATGAAACAGTAATACGATATTGTTGAGGCGATGGTGGCAGGTTGTGGGGCTTGATGAGGGACAGAAAGCACTGCCAACCATAAGATGCTAGCCAAAATTTTGCGATCAATCACAGAAGGGTCGCTGGACGCTCGCGCGTATTTTTCTACGGCAGTTCTGTGGCTGTGACCAGCCTTGATGTCATGTGCATCAACAATCGGTGCTTTTTTCTTACGTGAACCTCCATTAAAACCACTGCAACTTGTCGATAAGTAGAAACATCCAGACGCATATCATTGTATTGCGCGAATCCTTTCGCGATAAAACACCTTATTTATTCTGAATTCATCTTCTTCCCACCCTTAACAAATACAAAATCAAGCAGATTGTTGTAACCGACTTCATCGGAGGAGATACTATACTATGTAGGTAAGCTGCGTCGAACGTACCAGATGTAAATATAATAACACCTCAAAGTTCAAACAAGGAGGAGCAAATCTTGCAATGGGTTTGAACTTCCCCGTGACAGCCATGCTCTTGTGATACTTCTACAGCAACGTAAATCTGCTCCGAATGAAATATACTGACCGAAAAGCTAAATTGCTATCATGGCGACGAAATGATGATAGCCCTGCACCTCGTGATGGCTGACCAAATGTCAGGTGGACTGTGATGATGAGAAGGTCCATAAAAGTATCACATTCCAGTAGCCATTTTACACCTTGGGTTTCGTTCCATCCACTACAGCTGGAGTCTAACAGTATTCCAGCGGAGTTTCACGATCAAAAATAATTCAAAAGTAATGATGCGCTGACAGCATTTTCGTTCTCGGGCTGGGTCATAAACCAGTGCCCATTAGAGGGGACATTCACTTTATCAGCTAAATTCGATGATTCCACCGCTTTCTGTACAGATTGCATATTATAACCTCGCAGCAATCCTCGCAATGATATCTTCACTTATTTTACTAGTAACGCGGCGAGGTCCTGCAAACTTTTTGTGTCACGAGCGAAGACCTACACACCAGCTCTGTTTTAGCCTCGTTTAACCATTCAATCATAGGCGTTTGCCCTTCGATCAGCCCTGAAAAGTGTTTCCCTAGCTTTAAGACTTCAGCTGTGAGCTCGGACTCAAGAGTTGGTTGAGGTCTCGGTGCAAAATCTGGATCTGGGGATGGACAGGGAGAGGAGGCGCAGAAACGACATTTGTGGCGGTTGCCAGAGTCCATCACTGTCACGTTTGGGGTTGAGCAACGTGTTATTGCTCGCCAAACGTCTGGGCATTGTGCGGCAGCTTGGATTTTCCTCTCTGACCGTACAATCGACCAGAGGGCGGTTGACACGATGCAACTCTACGATTTTCCCGTTTCTGTCCTGTGATTAGCCCAGATTTTAAGTTTGATGGGTGCGTACCCATGCTACTGCAACTGCCTCAGCCTGAACCTGCCTAGTGACGATGCCGTGTCATCTAACTCCGACTATTAAGCGTGGTTGAGAAGAGATAGTCTGTCATTCCGGGATCCAAGTCGTGAATGTTGACTCACCCCAGGATCCAAGCTGGCTTGCGAGAATCCGAATGCAGATACTTGGATCCTAGGGTGTCCATGCCGACGTACTACGATACAAGTACTGCAACGAAGATCGCGATGCAACGATCTTCGACAAATGGAACTGTCGAGCATTCAAACAGCTCGGTGGGTGATGAAGTGGAGTTGGAGGGCGATCAGTTCTCCGTTGTGTCGGAGTCCGTTGCAACACCCAATCGACAAGAGCCACATATGTCTTTAGGTGCTGTCGAAGAAGGCCTCTTTGGCGCGGAAGCCTCAAACTATAACAATGGTGGCAGTGCCGCTACAAGCTGTCTTCGCATTAGCAAGGAGAACGACGGCCGTTCAAGTGATTTGGCTAGCAACGTCGTTTCCTTTGAACACCCGCTGGATCATCCAGATGTATTCCGCTCCCATGGCAATTCTACCACAGCCAGTGGCCATGAAGCTGGGCCTGTTCACCAGTCCGCGCCAAGCCGTGTTGTCGGTTAAGAAACTCGCTCTGGTGATGACAGATCCGTGCCAGGTTCTGAGGACGGCAGCCATCAGCCGTCAGGGAGAGCTGGTACTAACGAGATGGTGGCTCGATCGAGTGCTCAAAGAGTGATCCCAGAACCTCGCAGATCGACGCGCCGTCGTCGCCCAACTGCTCGCGCAGTGGAATATCGTCAGCAAACCCAGAAGCGCATTCGCCCGTAGTTTGCCTAAGTCGGTTGAATCCCTCAGTCAAGTTCCGATGATACCGGCGTCTACGGAAGATGCAGAAATCTCTGCAGTGTTGCCAGTGGAGTACAGGCTCACATTGCAAGAAGAAAGGTTAGGAGATCTAATTATTTAATCAAGGGATTTGGATTCATTACCATCTTTATTGACGACAGAGCCCTGCACACGAGTACTTTGGTGACGCTTTCCTGGTGATGCATAGATTTTTCTTGGTGGTGTAAGCACTTCGCTTGATGATGCGTGCGTTACTCTTGGCGATGCGTACATTTCTCTTGGTGTCATGTACATGTCTTTGGGTGTGGTGATGTTGCGTGCTATTCTTGGTGTTTTGTGCGGATGGCTTGGTGATTAGTGTGGATGACTTGATGAAACTACACAACCCTCACCCCAGTGCCGCCCAGGTGCCCAACTAGGATATGGAATAGATGGGATCACTCTTGGTCCTCCACCAAACTTAGACTTGAGTTGGTAAAGTTCACACGGACGACCAGTCCTAGCCGATGTGCCCTGTAGGGATAAGCTTCACAGTCACCAATTGGTCTTGGATCCCTTCCGGACCGCAAGCCACTTGCGTGTTAGATGGCAAATTGAACTCTGTTCATATGTTAAGTTATTTACTATGGAATTTTACCTTGCACGTCGGTTTGACTTGATCATTGCATGAATACGAGTGGCGGCCGGTTTTAGATTGCGCGACCCTCCGCAGTAGTGACGTTTGAGTAGGCGACGCTTGGTCCAGTGACCTTTCAACCGATATCTTGAAAGATATCGCCAGGATACATGGCTGAAGGGCGTGATTTCAGGGACATAAGTCTCCATTGCCTCGATCCAAGTGATAGAAGGCAGATCCTAGGCAAACCTGTCGTTTGCCACTTGAAAATGGTCGGGTTCGCCTGGTTCCAGGTGCATACACTTTGTTCTGGATGTGTCCACTTGGTTTCAGGATACTTGACAATTTTTGGCTTGAGTATTGTAGCCGCGTCAAGCCGCAGACGACGGGCGACACTTTCTTGTCGTGCACGAGGACGTGAACGTCGAGCGTTCGTTACGAAGCGCCTTGATGATGGCGTCAGGCCAGGACACGGTATACCAACCGCAAAGCAAGCATCGATGATGTGGGGGCATATTCCGTGCTTCCAGCAGTACAAACAATCGCACTGCAGCCGTTCCGGAATCACAACCCAGCCGTCGGAAGGCACATTCTACACTTGCATGCGCCGAGCATTTACCGACCCAATTGATTTGTCGTACTCCTTCAGGTTTTCAGCATTCACCGGAAGGGGCCGCTGTTTAACAGCAAAACGCATAGCGTTCTGCGAACGGTTCATTGGAAGTTGCGTTGCAGTTATGCACTGTCGATCCGCCAGCGTCTTGTAGAGCTTGTGCAATCGCGCAGAAACCTCCGGTGCGTTGACGAAAACGTGACCTTCACCGAGAAAAGCAAGACAAGCGCGATCCATAGACTCCATCATCTCAAACGGAGTCGCCCGAGGGTTGGCGCAATTGATCTTGAGCGTCCTGTGGTATTGCTCAAGCGGGTTATTTGTCAAGGCGCATCCCGACGGCGTGTGGTAAACCTGCCAGTTCCCAAACTCCTTGCTGTTGACCCACACCGCCTTGATGTGGCGGCCCAACGCGTGCGCTGCAGAATTGCGAGGTAGCTTCTCCCATTTTGTCAGCACGGCTTGCTTGTTCGCTTCGTACTCGTGCTCGTCGGCGTAGTGTAAGTCATACAGATCCGCAAAGAAATCCTTGGTTTGCGCCGACTTAACTCCCTTACCCTTAGCTTTCTTGAAAACGTTTTGAGTAACGTGAAACCAGCACATGATTATTTTTGACGTGGCATCTCGGCACAGACAGCATTTCGTTGGGCTTTATCAGCGTCTGTCATGACGAACTCGGGTGCAAAGTCCAACTCGAACCGCTCGAAGCAGACCCTTTTCACATGCTGCAGACACCAGGAAATGTCCTCTTCGCGCCGACGTGAGATACTAAAATACGCCAAAGGAAAGAAGTGCCCACCCTTGTCAGAGAACCCGATAACCATTGCGGGATAACACTTCTTCACAATTTTGAACGTAGTGTCGACGTGAAGCATTGTCGTCGCATCAGGAGACCGTTGGATGCTGACATAGTCTTCCAGAAGTTTGTAGCATGTGATACCGACACGAAAGGGAGCGCTTCGCTCCCGTCTCCGGCTGAGGCAACGCGCCTGCCGTCTTTGAAGACAGAATCGCACAGGATCACGGTAGCTGTTGGATCTTCAGCATCCATTCCCACTTCATCATACAGGAACTGGTCGCACATCTCAATCACTCGCGCCATTTCATGAGCAGGGTTGCTCCTTCTCCAAACGCGAACAAAGTTATCCACTTGGCGCCGGTATGGTAACGGCGCACGCATCTCGCCACGTTCCACCTTGGCGACAATGACACTGCAAAGTCTGAAGGGGATCGTTGTTGGGACATCTGTAAGCTGGCGCAGGATAAATGTCTTCATCTCCTCTGTGAGTTTAGGTCGCAGTGGGGTCAACACGTTTGGATCTTGCATCACGTGATCCCCTTGCTTGAAGACATCAGCAAGTTCGCTGGATTCGCATGAATTCACTTTGTAACGGCACCAGCACGGGTTCCCCGCCAGCGGCATCCATGCAGCGCTGTGAACGGCACTCCGTGAGCAAGAACTGCATGTCGTGTCTGGTTAACGCCAGGTCAAACTGTTGAACAGCAATGTGGTCCAGAGTACAGGGAACGTGATAGATCCTCCTGAACGTGAAGCGCGGCAACAACGACAGGTATCCATCTCGCTCTGCTTCTCCTGCACCAGTTCGCCATATTTGCGTCCATGTGTAGTCGTCTTCATCACCGACACTAGCAGCAATCTCTGTGTCCTCCTCGCCTTGGTCGCGGTTCTGTCTCTCCATTGGTGTCTCCACTTTTACACGAGACAGCAAAATCTGAAATGGCGATCTGAAATGAACAGTAGAGCGAAGGGGACGCGGCAGAGACGGCAAGTAAAACCATCTTTCACCGGAAAGGGAAACCAGTTCAGGCTAAGTTGGAGGCAATCTTGGAGTTGAAGGCAACGTACAGATTGGCGACGAGTGCAGACCCCTTGGTGAAACTACACCGATCGTTGGTGGGTGATTTGTGCGGATCGCTTGGTGATTTGTACAAATGACTTGATGTAACTACCCGGTACTCCATTGGGGTGTACCATTTCATGTTAACAACGGATTTGGAGGGACATCTGTAGTCACCTTCCAGAATCTCTCGCTCGATTGACTACCGCATACAGGGACAGCAACTCGCTTTGAACTCGAAAGTCCTCCTGATCCAAGTGTCTGTGTGTTTAGGTAAAGGAAGTGGTGCGCGTGGTAACACGTCTGAGTATCTGGATATTCTCGTCGGGTGGTCAGGAAACTACTACTCATCAGCACTCGACGTTTGTGGCCCAGTTCCTTGGGCCAGTGCAAATAAATAAGGAACCTCCATATTAATTGTGGTATATTAACTCTGTGCGTTGGTTGTCGGCTTGGTTCTCGCTGGGAGCGTTGTTCCTGGGAAGTGAGTGTCGGCGCTAAATCTCAACTCATCTTGTACTCACTTTTGTGCTAGGATCCTGGTGACAAAAGATCGGATTAAACGAACCTCGATGGGGATTGCCACAGAGCACACGCCACCCAGGATTTCGACTGCGTATCCTGGGGTTCTTCAAGTGGATCCAGGGCTGGAACCAGAACTCGTTCCAGGAACCCAGCTCCAAAGCCACCTCAAAGGCGCCGCACTATTCTACCTGGGCGGTTTCGGTTCACCGCCGTCGCCTCAGGTCCTATCTAGCTCCACTTCTTTCAAAACAAGCTTGGTTGTCTCCCTCTTCTTGTTGGGGCTGCTCTTAGTGTCCAGACATACTTTCTGTGTGTGTCGTTGAATAACTTTGGGTGTAAAAATTCTCTTGAACACTTTGAACACGAAAACTTGCTGGTGTCTTTGTTACGTGTAACTTATTCGCTCTCTCCATCGGGAATTTTAACAGTTGTACGAGACTGATGCATTCTTTGAGTGTGTTGGTCACGCTGACTTTTTCTGTCGAATGATTCAGACCACTTGCCACTCGAAAATGTACTGCTCGACATTTTACCACGCTTTCTCTATTGGACGGGATCGAGCTGCTGCAGGGGGATATTGTACGTCGTTGGGGAAGACGCTAAGCAGAAAACTACTAATTTTGGAACAACCCCGTTTTGGTACGGTATAATTCTTACCACCTCCACCTCGAAATATTTGAAAAGGACCAAAATTAGTCGCTAAGTTCCAGAAAATTAGACTTTTAAAAAAATGGAATACACCATCGGATAGCTCATACGATAAACATTCTTTGAGGTTAAGTTTTGCTCGAAAATTGTCGCTACATGAGGGTGAAAAGATATTCAGAGTTAGGTCTCTTATCGCCTTATTCATAAGATGTAACGGGGTTACACGAAAGTCATAACCGTGCGTTGACTTTGAGGTTACGCGAAACTCTTAACCGTGCGTAGAGTTTCGACTCTGTAGCCATCTGGCTCTCCACCACTCATTTACATATCTCTTAGATTAACTATGCCACATAGTTTAGTCTATACATTTACACCAGGGCCAGATAAAACAATTCAGTTCTATTTTTGCAGTTAATTAGTGTTGTCTTTGTTTTAAGGGACACTGACTCTGCGAGTCCTAGTACGGGACTGTACTTGGTTCTTGCATAGAACCGAAGGCTGGAAGCCAAAAGACACAGACTCGGGGAGTCCTACGTCTTCCTCTGTGCACGTGCACCGCTACGCAGCCCCGCTGCATAAGATATATAAAATCAGATGTTAATAATAATGGCATTTGTATGGGTAGCCTGCGACCAAAGATATCGGCATTTATTTTTTCTCGATTTTAGA
Source organism: Phytophthora quininea (assembly GCA_011947345.1). Lineage (NCBI taxonomy): Eukaryota > Oomycota > Peronosporomycetes > Peronosporales > Peronosporaceae > Phytophthora > Phytophthora quininea. The sequence continues at coordinate 8,082 of JAAVTG010000880.1, read as the reverse complement.
AGGTGACGACAACTTTCTATACATATAGTGCTATTCGAATCCGTCTAACGATGAAGGCTTAACTTAGGCGGTCAGATTGGCCTACACATGCGACCGACTACGCCCAAACGGCGACGTTTCGGTCGCTTCAGAACAGCGGCTCGCGTGTGGAGGTCGCGAGCGTCGAGAAAGCGGCATATTTTCGTATCCACTGGCCGCAGAAACACGCGAGAAAAAACATAAACACCACCCCAATGACTAAAGTTTCTTCGAGCTGCAGAATAGCTGACTATTACTACCGACGTTTGGTAGGCGAAGACACAGCCAAGTTGTATACAGATATGGTTGCGTGGCTTCAGGGCGCAATTGACACTCCATCATTCGAAAAGTGGGCACCATTCAAGACATTTGGCTGTTCATACAAGTAGATTTTCCTGAAAGTATGCTGCCAGAACTCGCCATAGTGATCTGACCATTGCAGCAAATACGGCCACTTGCGAATGCAACTTCAGCAAGTTGGCGCTAATTCAGACAGCAAAGAGAAATCGACTGAGCGCCGAAAAAGTAAAAATGTTGCCGTTGTCCGCAAACACGTTCGAAACTCGCAAGAGGAGGCCACCAGAAGCACCTCTCCAACGGCGACTTCAACCATGAAAATGTTGACGCGACCCGAAAACTGCAGAGCATCCACGACAACAGATTTGAGCAAAGCCACGATGAGTCCGATGATAAAAATGATGGCGATGCTTCTGAGGGCGCATTTGGCTATTGGGTTAATACTCTAAGTAATTTAGACCCTCTCGAGGAACTGCAAACCACGCCCAGCAGCGCGGAAATGATGTTGATGGTCGTGACAGATGTGCTTTGGAAGCAGAAATTGACGTTGTCCCTTGCACTACAATTGATAGTGATAAAATACCTCTACCAAACACGTCGCCATTTCCCGCCAACCCCCACCTTGTGAAATCATTTCCGAAAGAACTAATGGTGGGAGACTGGTCACTTTTCAATCTTCCTTCCAACGTACAGGGAAGAACTCCTCTGCCAACAAGTCCCTTTGCGGCGATTATCCCCAACAACGCTATGTGTTTGAGTGCTATCTATGACGAGGAGGTTAAGATCGGTCGACACGACCCCGTCTCCAAGTCTCTTTGCCATGGTATAAAAGCATAGTGGGCTAGGTTGTACCGCGGAATAGCGTCCATTCAACTTACATTACACGATATGTAGGAGGTGGCAAGTCCAAAGTTTTGAACCGGTATGTCTCAAAGTCGGTATGTTTCTAAGTGGTTTGGTTAAATTATGGCACCTTAGGCAAAACAAGCTGTACACATCCAATCTTAAGGCTTTCAATATTGCCTAAAAGTTTGAGTTAATGTGTCTATTCAAGTATAGACTTCTAGATGCCCCGCTAAAAGCAGCTTTGTGAAGAAAAATCTAAATGACCAACTATTCTTTCGTTCTTGACATGTTAATTGTTCAAAAACTAATATTATTTTGCTTAGACAACTAGATACGGTATAGCTAGCCCAAGAACAACGACGTCATGTGAAAATAATTCCAATCGAATGATTTTTTTTGCCTATAGAAATATCACAGCCACTTTACTCGGAATGCCTTGTTTGTCCTACGATAATTCAATAGCCAAAACAGATATGATCATACCACTGCCCCACTTCTCTTAGAAAAACGTCAATTTACTGTCATAAAAATATTATAAGCTAATTTACAAAACTAACATTTTAGTTTTGGGCTACCCTGAAAAACGCCTTTTTCGGTCTTGTTGAGTCCGGAATTGTTAAAAGTTTCTAAAAATGCCGTTAGACAAAGCAGAAGGGTGCTAATATGAGTCTTGTTAGGTAGTTTAATATGCTACGATTATGAATATTCATTGTTGGCCTTGATATACGTGTCAAGATCGCTGGGGTTGTCTTCAGTGTTTGTCTATTTAAGCACTTACAGCGTCCTCGACAGTTGTATCGAATTATTGATATGCCTGAAGGTATCCTTCCAAGGAAATGGCGGAGAGACGATTGCGTATTTTGTCGTTTTAACGAATGACTTTGATGTAAAACCATCCAAAGCTGCTTGGACAGCAGGCATCAACGAGGGCCAATCTTGTGTGGTTATTCTGCGCTCACTCGGAAGGGCCATCATGTACTTCCTGATCTCGCGGTCAAATACTTGATGGTTCCATTGACCTCGACGTAAGCTGTAACAAAGTGGTGCTGCTTTCCAAGCGCGCATTGCAATCGCTCCACGAGCTGATTCCTGAAGCGTGCTCCCTGGTCTGGCGTCTGCTGGGTTCACTGGGATGTATCAGGATCAGGCCACATCTTAGCCGGTGATTGTCTGGGTTCTCTATCGATAAACTCTTGAAAAGGTAATCGACTCGACCGTCACTCGCGTTTCGTTCCCCCAGCTCAGCGCGGGTATCTGGAACACATCAGGACACCTGCCCGTCGTCTGCGAACACCCCACGACTCGAATTCGATCGTATTGGACTTGTACTTCTCTCGGACGTCGGCCGTTCCGGAACCTGCCAGGGCGGGACATCGAGTCCAGACGTCGGCCTGTTGTTTGCCGAACTACGCACACGAAATCCCCTATTGTCGACATGCTCACAAGACTACTGACGCACAGCCGGAGCTGGCGGCCGTGCGCGTTTGCTATGTAGCAATGCGAGACAAAAGTTGTCGCAAAATGACAAAGGTTGATCGTTCGTGGAAATGTGCAGAGGGCCGAGTTTCGTGACTGGAGGGTCTGTGATCGGCTCTACAAGCCCGTGGACGTGTGAGGGCCGCTGGAAGTGCGTGAATGCGTGAATGCGTGAATGCGCTGGGAGGCACAGCAGCTGAATGGAGCAAAGAGGTTGGCCAATGTGGGATTCGAACCCACGCCCTTTCGGACCAGTGCCTTAAACTGGCGCCTTAGACCGCTCGGCCAATTGACCATCACAACTTAACCACAACCCTCTGACACACAAAAATAGCAAAAAGACACCCTTCCAACAAACGCACGCACACACCTCCTACACCACCTTCCTCCGCTCACACGGCGCCACCAACCACCGCTCTCTCGCCCCCGAGTCTCTTCTCGCTCGCACGCAACATTCCCTTCATGCTCGAGACCGATGCTTCACCGACTCGACCGTCACCGCGTTTCGTTCCCCCAGCTCAGCGCGGGTATCTGGAACACATCAGGACACCTGCCCGTCGTCTGCGAACACCCCACGACTCGAATTCGATCGTATTGGACTTGTACTTCTCTCGGACGTCGGCCGTTCCGGAACCTGCCAGGGCGGGACATCGAGTCCAGACGTCGGCCTGTTGTTTGCCGAACTACGCACACGAAATCCCCTATTGTCGACATGCTCACAAGACTACTGACGCACAGCCGGAGCTGGCGGCCGTGCGCGTTTGCTATGTAGCAATGCGAGACAAAAGTTGTCGCAAAATGACAAAGGTTGATCGTTCGTGGAAATGTGCAGAGGGCCGAGTTTCGTGACTGGAGGGTCTGTGACTCTACAAGCCCGTGGACGTGTGTGAGGGCCGCTGGAAGTGTGAATGAATGCGTGAATGCGCTGGGAGGCACAGCAGCTGAATGGAGCAAAGAGGTTGGCCAATGTGGGATTCGAACCCACGCCCTTTCGGACCAGTGCCTTAAACTGGCGCCTTAGACCGCTCGGCCAATTGACCATCACAACTTAACCACAACCCTGACACACAAAAATAGCAAAAGACACCCAACAAACGCACGCACACACCTCCTACACCACCTTCCTCCGCGCACACGGCGCCACCAACCACCGCTTCTCGCCCCCGAGTCTCTTCTCGCCATCCACAAAGACCTGATGATGTACGCCGATAGGGATTCGTCACGATGAGCGAGCAGCTCTCGTCGGAAACCATGTGGGCTCAGGAACGGGATTAAAATGAGACCAGCGAGCCATCGATGACCAGGCCTCTGTACGACACATCTGAGTGTCGATCTCGCGCGACGTTGACGAGGGACTTCTCCTGTCGGAAGGAAGATCTGCAAGAGCGTTCACCCTGCCCCAAAACAATCATAATATGGCCGTGCGGCAATATTACATCAGCGCCGACAAGACGTATACACGTATTGCAATCGTCGCTGTCGTTTGCTGGCCGACTCGGTTCATTTCCCATTACCGACCACACCTTTCCTGACCACGACCTCCAAGACATGGCGGTCTCCGGCAACTTCAGCGTCATGTGCTACAATGTGGCTGGCCTTCCAGCCTTGATATCGAGCGGCGACCCGGCCACTTACACCGTCGAAATGGGCAAGCGCATCGGCGGCTGGGACATCGTCAACGTTCAGGAAGACTTCAACTACCACGCCGACCTCTACTCGGAGAACAAGCACGAGCACCGCACCCCAACAAGCGGCGGCGTGCCTTCGGCAGTGGCCTCAACACGCTCTCGCACTTCCCGTTCGCGCGCACCACGGACCTCGACCGCGTCGGGTGGAACGACTGCTCCAACACCGAGTCGCAGGACTGCTGGACACCAAAGGGCTTCACGTTCCTCGAGGTGCAGATCGCGGACGGCGTCACCATCGACGTGTACAACGTCCACACGGACGCAGGCTCCACCGACGAGGACCTCAAGGCTCGTGCGTCCAACCTGGCGCAAGTCGGCGAGTACATCGCCGCCAACTCGGCCGACCAGGCGGTGATCGTCATGGGCGACACCAACACGAGATACACCCGCGAAGGACACGATCCGCGAATTCGTCGAGGCCCAGAGGCTGACGGACGGCTGGGTGCAGTTCGTCCGCAACGGGGTGCCGCCCGAAAAGGGCGCCGAAGCTCTCAAGTGCGAGACGGCCACCATGACGAACGAGTGCGAGGTCGTGGACAAGATCATGTTCCGCGGCAACAACTACATCACGCTCAAGCTCGACAAGTGGAACAACGAGAACGCCGCCTTCATGGGGGCCGACGGCAAGCCGCTGTCGGACCACCCGCCAATCTCGTCCGCGTTCACCTGGTCGCTCAACCCGGACCTGCACCTGACCAACGCCGCCGGCGGTCCGCACGGTTCGCACTTCACGGACGTCGCCCTAGCTGCTGCGGGACAAACGGTGAGCTCCATTGCGATCCGTGCGGCCAAGCGCGTCGACGGCGTGACCTTGTTTGTGTCGGGTCCAACTGAGAGCACCTTCTCTCACGGCGGCACTGGCGGCGACCTCAAGGAGTTGGCGCTCGAGTCGGGCGAATACATCACCTCTATGGAGGCGCACTGGGCCAAGAAGAACGGCAGGACGCGCATCTTCTTCCTCAAGTTTGGGACGAGCAACGGGCGCTTCGTCGAAGGTGGGTCCCCGACCGGCGAAAGCAACATTGTGTACGCGCCGGAAGGCTTCCAGCTGAGCGGCTTCCATGGTCGGAGTGGGGAAGAACTCGACGCAATTGGGGCCATCTTCACCCGAGTTGTCAGCAGCACGCAGAATCAACAGACATAGTAGGTCGGCCACTAAAAACTCTTTGATTGAAGCGTAGTCCAGGCCCATGAGGTCGCTTTAGTCTCCGCTGTACCGTTGGTGTAATCTTCATACTCGCGGACGACCATGTGCTAGCGTGAAGTTTGCCGTCCACAACTTGAGGAAATCGTCACCGCGGGTGGGAGAATTCATTAGGCGGTTGATAATATCTTGAACATTTCGCTCTTCGTCGCTGTCATCCTCGTGCGCTTCCTTAAACTTGACGCTTAGTGCACTGGGGCCTTGGTTAGGTGTCCCCAATTGCCGTGACGCCCGTGGTCGAGGAGAGACCGTCGCTCGAATCAAACAAAATTGCCAAAGTACACATGCATTCTTGCTTCCAGCAATATTATCGCGCCCAAACGGAACTTTTGCTGAAGCGTCAAATGGGTATCGAAAAAGGTACGTTGAAGAGAATGGGTCTCATTTTCCTTACGAAAAATCTTCCAGAACATTTTAGACCCTTATCAAGAAAAAACATCATGGGCGTGATCCCCGTGCACGGCGACGCGGACTGGAACGCGCAGATGCAGCGCGCGGGCGGCAAGTTGGTGGTGGTGGACTTCTCGGCCGTGTGGTGTGGCCCCTGCCAGCACATCAAACCCGTGTACCACCAGCTGAGCGACCAGTACAGCGACGTGGTGTTCCTAGAAGTGGACGAGGCCCAGAACCGCTCGCTCATCGGCGCGCTGGGCGTGCGCGGCTTCCCGACCTTCCACTTCTACGTGAACCAGAGCAAGGTGGACGAGTTGGTGGGCGCCGACCCCAACACGTTACGCTCCAAGATCGAGCAGTGGCGTCAGTCGGCTTTCAACCCGTTCGCGTCCCCGGGATGACGTTGGGGGGGGCTCTGCGGGCTCTGCGGGCTCTAGCAACCCTACGTCGGCTGCGGAGGCCCGGGAGGCCCGTCTTAAGAGGTTTAATAATGTGAGTCTTGTACCGGACGTTGTCCCTAAGGCTGAGAAGAAGCCCAAGCCAGAAGTCCCAGACTCTAACATGGTCTGCGACCCGACGACGGGGATCTGCAAGCCCAAAGACGACGAAGAGATGAAGGAGGAAACTGGAGAGAAGGGGGTTCCTCCTGTAAATGAAGAGCTGTTGACGCAGTTGAAAGAGATGGGCTTTGAGGACTTGCGATCTAGGAAGGCGCTGCTGGCGACGGACAATCAGGGCCTGGAAGTGGCCATCAACTGGCTGGGAGAACACCAGGACGACCCAGACATTGACGAACCCATCAAGTTTGTGGACCTGTCCGCACAAGCTCCTAAAAAGTGCTGACGGCAGAAGAGAAGGCTGCGAAAGTGGAGGAACTGAAGGCCAAGATCGCCCAGAAACGAGCAGAACGCGAAGTGAGTGAGAAGCTGAGCGAGCGCGAGAACGAACTGAAGCGACGTACCGAAGGACAGGGCATGCAGGAAGCGCGTGAAGAGATCGAAGCCATCCAACGCAAGATCGCGGCCGAGAAGATGAAAAAGGACAAGGACGACGCCAAACGCGAGCGCGAACGGCTGCGCAGACAGCTAGAGATGGACAAGCGCGAACGCCACGCGCGTGGTGGACGGCTGGGTGGTCCTCCGATCGACGTCTCTCTTGAGGACGTGAAAGTCAAAACGGAGCAGCTAGAGAAGAAGAAGAGCCCCGAACTCCCGCCCAAGGAGAAGATCGTCAAGAACATTGGCATCTTAAAACAGTACCGCGTTGCTGGCGATGGTCTGACTGCACTCAAGACGCTCAACGTGTACGTGAAGAACTTGATCGAAAAGCCTGACGAGGAGAAATTCCGAACGATCAACTTGGAGAACGCCGCCTTCCGCAAGCGCGTGGCTAGCCTGGTTGGCGGCGTCGCCTTCCTGAAAAGCCTCGGCTACGAAAAGGACGAGGTGGACGGAGATCTTAAGCTTTCTAGAGAACCGCGACATGGAGTTGCTGAAGTACGCCCGCACGCAACTCCAGGGTGCGATCGCAGAGCTTTCGCACTGAAAGATTTTAATGGCTATTGGAAGATGCCCGCATGATAGTTTCTAGTCGACTTGAAGAAGAGCGGGTCGGCACTCTTTTCTATTGGCAAACGCATTTTCAATACACGATTTTCACACGCAAAACGGCGTCGTGTGCTTTCAGATGTTTCGTGCTCAGCACGGAAGCTTGCAATACTCGTTGAAAAAAACTAGAGAGAGAAAAAGCGACTGAACAATCCCTTCTGTTGTCCGTCAGGCTTTTCATCTTCGGGCTTGGGCTTGCGGACTCTGCGCTTTCGGTGCGCTTGTGGGCGTCCTGTAGAGGCACGAACTGCTGTCCGATCGGTGGAGAGATAAGGTCGGTCTGGATGCCGCTCACGATTATGGACACGTACACAGAGCCCTCTAGCGATTGATCGTAGCAGGTGCCGAAGATGATGTTGGCTTCGTCATGGACACGACCGCGGATAATCTCCATGATGCGGTCCACTTCAAACAGCGTCATATCTTCACCACCACGGATAGTAACCAGCAGGCCGTGAGCGGACTCAGTCGGCAGGTCGCCAAGCAGAGGATTCACCAACGCTTGCTCGGCGGCCTTCTGAGCACGATCCTCGCCAGTTGCAATACCTGATCC
>JAAVTG010000087.1:0-107018 GCA_011947345.1 Phytophthora quininea | reverse complement strand
GCGCACGCGTACACAGCAGCCGACTTGCCAGACCCTGACTCGCCGTCCAGTATAAACAGACGGCACAAGTCGCCGACCTCATCTTCGCTATCACTGTCACCATCATCAAAAGTGAAAAGCTCAGATTCAAAGCAATCCCGACGAGCACGATCATCACCGCCAATTTTCCATGCACTCAACCATGACGAGAGAATTCGCGTCACCTCGTGGTTTCCCACAAGCCCACTCGCATTCACTGGCGCATAACGATCCACCAACGAGAGATTCTGTACGCGATCCAGCCGCTTCGCTTTGGCCTGCTCAAGTCCCGCAAACAGTTCACGAACATAGTTCTCACGCATACCGTGTACGTCTACAAGCTCCTCGATGAGCTGTTCCTCCGTTTCCGTAGTTGTCTCCATCTCCGTTACTGGACGGCCAACATGATCGTCCACAGTCGCAATATCGATCACATTGTCATGGCTGACATCGACGCGAGGAACAAGATGCACCCGAAGCGTCAAAAACTCGCGAAACCAAAACTGTTCAGAGAATGAAGACTCCGTGGTTACTTGACCGTTCGCCGCTGCCTTGAGCCGATTCATTGTCTCGGTTAGCAAGCTGCTGTCAGGTAATGCATCAACATCGATAATCTCGGCGTCAACTGGAAGACTTTTCTTTGGTAAAGCAGGGTACTCCATATCCACGTCTTTAACAGTGTAGGAAGTAGGGAGCACAAGTTGCACGTCTGGGAAAAGCGAGAGCTGTTTACTCCAGCTCCCACCACCAGTCCGTTTGGCTTCTCCACTCTCCTCTCCTTCGTCATCGCAGATCTCAATCGATCCATCATCATTTTCAACGCTGCTGCTGCGCTTCATGGTGCGCGCTTGAAAAAATGGGTTAACAGTTTTCCCATCGAAAAACGCCTTATCCTTTTCACGCGTCTGGCGCAGCTGCTCACGGAACAACGAGACAGCTTCAATTTCCTGTAGCTGTTTCTTCTCCTCTTCATTCAAGAAAAATGACTGAGCAGCCTTGCTGCTGGGTGACTTGCCACTCGTCGCCGATTTGGTGCTAGGCGACGTCTTCTTCTTGTTCATCTCCAGTTTCCGTTTCCGTCCGCTAGACTTGGCGCTGGCATCCGCCTTCTTCGTCGTGGGTGGCGGAGTCAAGAAAGAAGCAGCATTGTTTCTAGCAGCAACGGCATCCAGAAGCTTCTGTTGCTGCTGTAAGATCTCCGCACGCACAACGGCCTGTCGTTTGGGTCTTCCGGAGATCATGACTGGGCTCGGCGTGACCTCCTCCACTGAGTCCTTCTCCGCCTTCTCAGGCGTCACCAGCGAAACCACGAGAGAGTTTTCCCGCTTCTCGTCCTTCCTGCTTTCGATCTCCGCTGCCTCCAGTACCGACATCGAGCCCTCGTTTAGCTCCAGCTGAGAGGCCACAACGGCCTGGCCCATCGCCTCGGCCTCGTCTTCAACTTGATAGTCGGCAGTGGTCTCCTTAACGCAGAAGAGAGCGATGGACGGCTGGTTCTTGTCCTGCTTGGCCCTGCGAGATGCTCTGGCCTTTTTCTATAGCCACGTCTGGCCCAGTGCGCCCGCTCATCGAACTCGGCGTCGTCTGCCTCGCTGTCGATCTCCTCCACGAGCGCGCGCTTCTCGGGGCTGATGCGTGTGATGGTCTCCTTGGCCCGCAGTTGCGTCAGACTGATGTCCAGCGAAGAGTCGGTGCTCTCGTCCTTGCTGTTACCACTGCTCTCCTTGTCCTCCGCGTTGCTCAGCCACGAGGACAAGCCTTGCGACGCCATGCGCGAGGAGCTCCAAATCGAATTGTTACTTCCCGCCAAAACCAAAATTCGTACTTACTGCGGTACGCGAAAAACGGTTTGAAATCGAGGCAACTTGCTGCCACTGCAAGAAACACTCGATGCACCGTTGAATGATGAATAAATCTGTTTGTTTTATTTGGTAACAGCGCATCGAGTTGTGTACACTCCAATCACTCGCTAGTTGCCGGACTGTGGCTGTCCCGAGGAATCGGGCATCTGCGGTTCGTTCATCTGCTGCACGTCTTGCTGAGGTGCACCTTGCTGCGCCTGTTGATCCATGCCCTGCTGGGGCATGTTCTGTTGACCCATGTTTTGCTGTTGCATTCCCTGCTGCTGCGGCATTCCTGGCTGAGGCATACCTTGTTGCTGCATTCCCTGTGGCATCATCATGCCCTGCGACATCGCCATGCTTTGCTGCGGCATCCCCATGCTCTGCATCCCCTGCATCGGCATGCTCTGCATCGGCATGCTCTGCATCGGCATGCTCTGCATTGGCATGCTCTGTTGGGGCATTCCCTGGCTCATGCGCTGCATCTGCGTAGGGGCATCATCCCGTAGCCTTGAGGTCCAACCTGGAATCCCATGTTCGGCGCCATGCCTCCTCGGTTGTCTCCGTAGCCCGTCGGCATCGAATTACTCATGCGGACTTGGCCCATCCCCGCACTGCCCGGAACTCCATAGGGCATGCCACCGTTGACATACCGCTGCTGCTGTTGTTGTTGCATCATGGGGTTCATTGCGTTCATTTGGCTCATCTGAGCGTACTGCTGAGCCGCCATGGGGTTCATGCGGGCCTGGTACTGGGCCATTGCCTGGGCCTGCGCTTGGGCCTGTGCTTGAGCCTGGGCCTGCGCTTGGGCCTGTGCTTGAGCCTGGTATCGCGCTTGGGCTTGGGCTTGGGCTTGGGCTCTAGCCTGGGCCTGGGCCTGAGCTTGGGACTGGTACTGCGCCTGGTTCATGGGCATCATGCCGCCGCGCGCGAATTGCTGCTGCTGAGCCATCTGCGCCGCAGGAAGCCCTGCTGAGGCCGTGGCGAGGTCTCGGAGGACTCGTCGGCCCACTTGGCCAGCGTCATGAGGTTCTTGTTGAGGTTCTTGCGCTTCTTGTCCAGCTTCTCGGTGAACTCCCCGAGCTGTGCCGTGCCCTTGCCGTGCTTGATCTGCGTGTTGAGCTCGATGATCTCCACGATGAGGCCCGAGTTCTCGTCCAGCATGGCCTGGATCTGCTCCGTGCTGATCTCCTTGGGCTGCTCCATGGCCTGGAACTGCTGCTGCTGCTGCTGCATCGGGTAGCCCCGGTTCATCGCGACCTGCGGCGCGGCCGCCATCTCCATCGTCTTCGTGAAAATGGGCCTGGAGGCTATTCTATCCAATTAAGTACGGTGTGGTGATTGGACAAAATGTGCTCGATATCGGCGCTTCATTGGAAGATAATCGCCGAGCACGTTGCACCACACGCAGACGCAGCAGACCGACCATGCAGCGCTTCCTTCGTCTGAGCGCGACCGAGGCCGAGGCCGCCATGAAGCCCAAGCTGGTGGACGGTAAGTGGAAGCAGCCGCTGATTTCTGGCCGCAAGGTGGCCATGGTGAAGAAGCACGCGCTGCGCAACGGGCTCGTGGGCACGTGGGAGGAAGGCAAGGGCGGCTGGCTCGAGAGCTGGGACCGGCCGCAGAAGCACCACGTCATGCGGCCGCTCAAGGGCCACAAGAACCAGCGCAACGAGTTCGAGCGCGTCAAGAAGGTGCAGGCGGCGCTGGCGGCCATGCCAGCCAAGGTCGCCGAGCATAAGAAGGCGGTGAAGCAGGCCAAGCCGCTCAAGGGGCTGGACAAGTGGCTCAACGAGTCGGACCCGTACTAGACGTAGCGCAGAGAGGACAGGAAGTCTACAGACGTAAGAGGTCGTTAGACTACTTTTGCTCTACTCCGGACGAAGTGCTTGGACGAGTGTCGATCGTTCTCGTGTAGGTGAATGCAGCGGTGCTTGACGGAGAATAGGTGGAGCATAGCAGACTTGTGTGTGGTGTATGGTGTCATGAGCAATGCAGGTGGTCTAGCAAAGGAAGCATGCTGCAGCATACAGCAGGTCAAGATAGTACTGGCGCCGCCTCGGAAGCGTCACTTTCGAGACTTGCCGTGCAATTTGGTCGGGGCTTCTTGGAGCAGAGTGTCATGGCGCTATCCAGGCATGACCGAGGCAAGAAAGACCGGGTGGCTCCTATGTCCGATGACGATGACCAGGACGATGGCAACAGCGTATCGGCGAACCATTTGCACTCTTCCAGACGAGGACCGGCACCCTCGAGAGGAGTATCCTTTACGAGTCCCAGAGGCAAGATCTGGTGCGTGTTGTGTTTAGCGATGCATTTTTGTTTGCCAGCTAAAGTATTGAACTGTTGGCCTGCAACAGGCTGCTCCTTGTGGCCAACTTGTGCATCGTCACCGGGTTTATCTTTGTGAGCTCTACTCAATTCCCGTCTCTGTGGGGCGAAAACGTCGTGACGAGCGCTTTGACTCAAGACGAACATAGTGGGCATCCGGGACCGATGAACAAGAACTCTGAGCAGGTCCAGGTGCTGGCTTCAGCTCGTCCGAAAACAGCAACAGGGCCAAGTGTACACGATACATCTCGTTCAGGGGGCTACACAAAACTGACAAGCGACTCTCCTCGTCCTGAAGAACGCGACCAAGAGGATCATCTCTTCGGTATTCAGAATGATGTTGATGGCGACACAAAGCTGCCAGCCTCGGATCTTCCTCTTGAGAACGAGCTCGGCACTGAATCTCGGGAAAGCCCCCACAAAGGAACGGAGACATTACCATCAACACAGTCTGTTCCAACAAGTGCAGGAATCAATTCACCCATGGATTTTCGTGCTAAACCTGCTGCGGTAGTCGATGAAAACCTCCAGGTGCCGATGCAAACACCACCTAATGCTGGAGGGCAATCTCCAGCGGAGATTGCAGAGATCATTGCTCAAATGAAACTGCAAGGTCTTCCACCGACACTAGGCGGAGGAGTCCATACCCAGCCAGCGTCAAGTGATATGACGACATTGGTGCCTTCGACAGTCAAAGAGAATTTACTGCTGTGGCTCACGGCTGACTCGGGAGTCACAGTACACAATTTAGCGAGTTGTTTAGCCAGCTCTGGGGCTGATGCCACAGCGTGCGCAGTGAACAGGTGCGGATTTTTACGGCGTGGACTGCATTTTGCCTTGGCGTAACATCAGTTATTGTTTTATGGTACTGTAGCTGGGCAAACCAAATTGCGCGCAGTTCAACGGCATTTCACGCGATATCAAGCACGCAACAGCCTGTTTGGGTTCCTATTGCGGCAGATACTCACCACCAGCTACCGGTTGTGTATTTTTCGTGTCCGATGGTCTGTGATGCTTTGAAAGTGCACGACTCCATGACCCTGTTCTTCGTCATCGCCCCAGCTTTGGTGGAGGTAAGTTTTTATGAGAGAGACTTTACTCTTTGAGTTGGGTTTCCTCTAACATAGCATTTGTGGTGACTACAGTCTGGGGATTCTTTCAAAGGACAAAATTCTTCGGAAACTCGCCATACGGACAGTTTGGCCTTCACGGTGGGAAGCCATCGTTTTTGCGAACAATGGTCTTCAAGAGAGCGAATACGAGCTGCCTGAGGGGCAATTTTCGTTAGTAGCGTACCGTTTGAACGAAAATGCCGTCGAGATCAAGGTGAATGACAAGGCGTGGGGCGGTGGAGCACAGCCCCGAAATGAAAATCGAATTCGAATATCGGCCAACGACGTGGTAAGTCTTGGCAATGCCAAGCTTTCTTGTGACACCAACGCCTTCCAGGGCCGCATCGCAGAAGTGCAAGTCTATGACGCTCTACTGGATGACACTGCAGTGCAGACCGTGGTGGACTACCTCCACGGCAAGTGGTGGGGCCAGAAACCTCTTCCTACCGTCGTAGCCGGAGCAAGTTCATCGTCAGAAGCTGTAATACAGAATCAAGAGCAGGAGCAGGAGCAGACGGAGTCTCCGACGGCGGGTGCTGCCAAGATGGATCCCGGACCAACGCCAGTCACTCATCACCAGGACGCTGCAGCTAGCCTTCGCCCAACGTCTTCACCTCCAGAAGCAACGGATGCGCTGGAAAAGGTTCCTTTCGAGACGGAGGAAGCGACTCCAGCCCCCAAGTTCGACCCGAAGATCAACATCTTCGAGTGGAAGCCTGCGAGCAGCGACGACGCTGCCAAAGCCGACCAGTGGACGACAACGGTGGAGGACAAGGTCAGTACGATCCGCAACTTCCAACTGGGCGGCGACGTGCTGCGCGCACTCATCCGCCAGCACCACGACGAGCTCCTGGCGCTGCGCGAGCAGCTCTTTGGATAGAAACGTTGTTGCCTTTTGACCAATTTGCCTTTTTGATGCTGGGCGCTGTTAACCCCTTTACCCCCCGCTATCGGGGACGTGCTACTCCTTTCCTACAGCATCAGCAGGTTAATGCTGGAGACCACCGGCTATCCTGATGCTACCCGAAGGCACACAGAGGACACTTGAGGTTTGGCTACATCCCACGACAGAACGCGATCGGTCAGAGACCTTGCAGCTTGTACTGCAGGAGAAGTAGCATGTTTCGAGACGCATTGTCGTCGCGGTTCACAGTAGTACCAAAACAGCCATTGTTCGGACAATGGAGTACACTGTAAGCCTTGCGAGTCCGCGTCCTGCCGTCACGGCAGCGTTGCAGAGAGAACTGCTTGTTGAGCTCGGTGTGGCAGTCGGCATGGAGTTTGCTCGCTCTGAACTCGTCGATGGATTCGACCCTGCAATACTGCTTCAGCTTTACCTCGAAGGTCTTGACAGAGCCTTCGGGGTGGCGTTTGACGCGACCGCCGAGCTCGTTGTTGCTCCAATCGCCAAAGCCAACCAGAGTCCTTGCACCAGCACGTGCAGTCAGCTGCAAACAAAGCTCCCGGAGTTTCTTCTTGGCAAAGACGTATCGTCGATAGCGTAGTTTGCGGAATGGTTTGCGTTGTTTGAAGCCGAGCAGCAGGTCTAGCTTATGAGTGACATATTCCACGTACGTCTTGAGAGGTTCGAACGACACAGTCTTCCGTGTTGGCATGGCTGCAAACGACCTTGCCACCTCTGAATTGCTGTCGATCCAGCTTTTCATGACTTTATTGCTTGCTGTATAGCGGGCGTCTTCGTAGAGCTCACGACCAAACCATGACATCTTCTCCCCTTGCGTGTTTGTCGCGACGAAGAGATCTCGACGACCGGGGTCGAGCCCCACAGCTCGTCAAAGTCAGAGAGCTGTGGGGCCAAATGATCACTGTCACGTTTTGGTTTTTGAGAGTAATACAAACACTTTTCCCGTCAGTGGACATTTCACTGGCGAATCGTCTCGTGCTGGTCTCAAACTTGTCGATATTGAACAGCTTTCGCCAGAATGCGCCAGCGACATCTCTCCAAACGGTGCCTGCTTGTCCAGGTCTCCGTGATAATACACCAGCTCTCTTGAGCAGAGACCACAATCCATTAGTACACGTCTTGAAATAACTGCATCGAAAGCCCCTTTTGAACGGAAGAACCGATAATATTTTTACGTTCTCAACTCTATCATTGTTGTTAGGGTCGACCTCCTGTGTTGCTTCAGGCTCTACGTTGGGTCTCTCCACAGTCGACAGAAAGGTAACAGTCAGCGGAATTAGCATGTGGGTTCGTCCATCCAAGTGCCCACCAGCGTTTCAAGGAGTTCGAGCTCGCCACAGCAGGATCCTGCCGTTGTTCCCAGTGTAGTTGCGCGAAAGAATCTTATTCAGCATTGTGTACGCCCTGCGCCCATCGATCTGGTATGTCCGTTTGAGATGCTTGTGAAATCGTCTATAGAAGTTCTCACATACAGCGTTGCCAACGCTGGTCGCCATCTGCCTGGCTGCACACTGTTGCCAGTCCGTCGATATGAAGTGGCTGTTGCTCCGTCCTGTTCGTGTGTCTCGCCAGGCATTGTAAATCTCAACCGACTCCACTAAATCGGCGCTGGAAACAAGCGTTGGATGCCCTGCCATCACAGCGGTGAGGCACTTGGAGAAGAAGGTTTGTCCAAGCTCTTCAAGCGGACGGCTTGTACGTGCAAGTCGTAGGGCATGTATGTTCGCCATCAAATAAGCCTCAAGAACAGCTTTGTTCATGTCGTGTAGCACTGCGTCCCATGGAAGATTGAGCTGCTTGACTGTGTTTGTCATGAAAGAGTTCATGGTCGTCTTCACCGTGACACACACGACGTCAGCCAGGGACGATGGCGCCGAATTGGGGCTGGATCGACGACGTTGGGTGCGATGAGCACGCTCTGCCCTCTGGCGGACTTTTCGTGGTGGCTGTGGAAGCGCGAGACTTCTGGCTGGAAAGATTTGCTGTGATGTTCATTGACTTCCGCACGACCCCGACCCCGATGTGTCCTGTTGCCTCTTCCTTTTCCGCGCCGTGGTAGCCTGGGTCTGCTCTCCACGACGACAGTTTGCTTGTGAGGCGCAAGACAGTGAGCTTCCACGTTGAAGGCGGCGGCCAACGCGTGGAACTTGCGGTGTTAAATGGAGGGAGATGGGCAAGCGTGCGGATTGGTCAATATTCTTAAATTATTTTTGTTGGGTTAAAGTATTGTCCGTTTTTCGAGGGGCTGAGGAAGCTGCTGCTATGACGCCGTTCTTCCGCTCGGTCTCGCGCTCCAGCGCCGCCCGCACGCCGCGCATGCTGTCCACTGTGGCCGAGCACGCCACGCCGCCCACGCGTCGACGTCTGCGCGAGCTGCCGCCGCCGCTGAACTTGGTAGGAACCGACCGATTTTAGCGCGTACCTTTGTGATGAGTGAGCCTGTTCTCATTGGCGCTGCCTGTTCCTGCGGTGCAGACCGACGCTGCTGCCGCGCGTATAAAGGAGCTGCTGGACAGCAAACCCGACGCCATTGGCATCCGGCTAGGCGTTCGAACGCGTACGTGAAGCTGCTGCAATGTGGAGTCTTGCTTAGGGCGAGGATGGGGGACGGATCGATACTGACGGAATGTTCTGGCGGTACTTTGGCGCTTTCTGCTGCAGGCGGGTGCAATGGGCTTTCATACACAATGAACTACGCAGACAAGAAGGAAAAGATGGAGGAGGAAGTGAGCAAGAATGGTGAGCTGCTGCTCCAGATATGTCTGCGCCAGTTGTGAACAATACTGACGGACGGGTGGTGCATTTGTGACGACTGATGCTAGGTATTCGCGTCTTTGTGGAGCCCAAGGCGCTATTCCACGTGGTCGGCACGACCATGGACTTCAAGTAACGCCGGTTTCATCCGAGTTTGTGTTCGAAAACCCGAACGCCAAGGGAAGCTGTGGTTGTGGGGAGAGTTTCAACGTCTAAAGCTGCAGACACCCGAGGGCACGGCTTGTTGCCAAGCTCCGACTGGAGGCATCACATTTTCGGTGATGTAAAACCCATATTAATATGATCCCTATGCGGTACATTTCCTCATTTATACTAACGGTTTCAGGAAATCTCAACGGTAGACTTCTTCAGGTTGTGCAGCGGTGGCTGCCGGGTGGCATAGATTGCAAACTGCTCTGGAGAGAGCCGATCAATGTGAGCCGAAGTCTTGTAGTCGAGCTTCTCGTGGCCGAGTGTAAAATGCGTCGCCCTCAGATCTGCATGACGTGGAATTGTGAGTATCAAACGAGGCAACACCCACTGAGAACTTGGCAAACGTACCATTCTTCACTGACGCGGCCATGACGGAAGGCTTGAGCAGTTTGATTTTGTTCTCGAACGCACTCTTGGCCTCGGAGACGTACTCAATTTCATCGTCGTACGACATACCTCGAGTTGGACGAGGTCCTGTTCGAGCACGGATTTCGTTCCTTAGCCGGATGGTCTCCGCTACAGCTTGCTTGTCCCATTGCGTAGCTAGTTGAGTTGAAGACACGTACGGCACGACATCGTAGCCGTAGCACGAGGAAGTCTGAGTGAGCAAGTCTTTAGTTTCCACAGCCAGCTCGCCTCGGTACTGGTGCACTTTTCCGGTTGGGTCTGCAAGCTTGCTGGAGGTGGCAAAGTCTCGCTTGGACCCGGGCTCGCCGAATTTCACGTGGCATTGCTTGTTCAAATTATCGCGAGGATCGATGGACGATCCTGGGACTTTTCGCCGACGTACTGGTTCATTGCTACGCTGCTACTCTGGTACTCGGCGCCATCGTATCCCAGCACTACCGACACAACGTGGTGGCGTCCTTGCGGCATGCTGTTCGGGTCCCTGAAGTTGATCACGGTATCTGCACAACGGCAAATGGCGGGATGTCTGAAGCTGCTGCCATCTTCGCGCCCTCCAAGAACACGCTACAAGAAATAGCTCCGACAAGCTTCGCGACCTGTGAAGTATTTTCAGCAAGCAAACAAGTGCTTCAAATAGCGAACGTACAAGCAGAACCATCATGTCATTCCAAGCGAATGCGATTGCACTCGCATCTTAGTTGATCTTGGCCTTGCTGAAATCCATCTCGGGGTGCTGCGCCATAAACTTCTGCAGGATCTCCTGCTTCTGCATGTCGTCGCTGCTCGGCAGGCCCATGGCCTTCTGGCGCTGGTCGAACATCATTTTCTCCACGGTCTGTCGAGTATCCGAATCCAGGTCGTCCAGTTTGGAGTTCTCGGGCTGCACCTTTTGCGTGTTGATCTCCACGTCGCCCTGGATGATCGTCTTCCACCACTCCATCTGGCTGTCCTTCTGCAGGTAGATGCAGATGCGGTTGCCGTCTTCTAGCGTCCAAAAGCTGTCGTCCACCTTCACCTTGTTGTACAGCGGCCCGTCCACAAACGTCTCGCCCCCACGCAGGCCCACCCTGAGCTTGCTGGCGCGGATATCCACGTCGACCTGACGAGACTTGGTCCCCTCGGGCACCACAAAGTTGACCTGGGCCTCTTGCAGTGTCTGCGTCCATACATACTTGTCTGTCTGGCCACCATTGCCCACCAGTGCTGCAGTGAACAGACGCCGACACAACACACAACTTCGTTAGCATCCGCTCGCCGGCAATCAAATCGATCAACAACGTACGCGGTCCGTCCTCTTCCTCTTCTTTGTCTTCTTCCTGCTTCGGCTCGTCTTGTTCTTTCCTGACCGCCGGTTGCTCAGGCGTCGTCTCCTTCGTCTCCGGCTCGTCGTCCGCGATCTCCTCGAAGCGCGGTGTGGCTTCGTCCTGCCTCTGCTTCTTCTCCAGCTCGGCCTTCTTGCGCGCCTCCTCCTTCTTGCGCTTTTGCTGCTCGTCCTGCTGCTTGCGGTGGAACTGGTCCTTCTCGGCCAGCGCCGCCTGCTTGCGCACGCTCTTGAGGATCGTGTCCTCGACCACCTTGGGCTCGGCGCCCGTGAAGAAGTCCGTTTTGCGCCGCAGGAACGAGAACACCGTGTCCAGCAGCGGCTCAATGCCGCGCTGCGACTGAGCGATGGTCAGCAGCATGCTGTCGAAGCGGTCCGTCTCGCTCATCTCGCCGATGCTTGTCTTCCAGGGTATCTTGTCGAATGAATTGGACCCTTGCAGAATTTAGACAATCCAGATTTAGACCATTCAAAATTCGAGGAAGACGCTGGCGGACGCAACGGCAAAGGAAAAGTGTGTATTCGACGGTCTCCATACATTTAGGTGGCTGGCCAGCCAGACACACGTTCTACGCTGCGGCGCCCTCGCTAGCTTAGCCCAGGGTGAGGCCGATGCCGAACTTGTGGGCGTCGCCGTCAAAGTTCTTGACGTCCACGTGGGCGGACGTGGTGAGCAACAGGAAGGGGCGGATCTTCTGGACCAGCGCCAGCGACACGTGGCCGTCCGACTCGACCTTGCCGGCGTACGTGGTGAGCTTGTCGGCGTTGTAGCGGCCTCCCACGCTGAGCGTGTTCTGGCCCGACTTGAGGTCGTAGTTGAACAGCGCCGAGTAGACCGTGTCGTGCGACAGGTGGTGGTGGAACGAGCCCGAGAGCGCGTTGAACTTCTTCTTGGTCTGCAGCGTGGCCGTGAAGTCGTTGCCGCGGTAGCTCAGGGCCACGTTGTGGTCCGTGACGGCCGACTTGCCGTAGTTGAAGGCGGCCTGGGCGCCCACGAGCACGTTGTCGAAGCCGTAGACGGCGGCCTTGTGCACGGTGCTGGCGCCCACGTCGATGGCGCCGTTGATCGAGTAGTTGCCCTGCTGGTACTCCCAGCCGAAGACGCCCACGCGCTTGGCGCTGGCGTTCTTGGCGAGCGAGCCGTCCTCGACCTTGGCCGTGAGCTTGAGGCCCTTTGTGAAGACGTTGGGCAGCTCGGCCTCGGTGACCAGGCGGCCGTGCGTGGTCACCTGCAGCTTCTTGAAGACGACGCCGCTGGACTGGTGCGTGAAGGCGCCCGAGAGCTTGGCCAGGATGGCCTTGTTGCTGGCCATGTCGCCCTCGGTGGTGAAGGACACGCCGTTGGACGCCTTGGTCTTGATCTTGAGCTTGCGCGAGAAGTCGTAGTCGTCCTTCAGCACGTTCTCGGCCGTCTTGGCAATGTCCTTGTACAGCACCACCATCGTCGTCGTCGTCGCTAGCAGCCTATCGGTCCGGTCTTGATCTTTTTCGCGAATGAGGCATTGCAAGGGGACTGCTTTGAAAGCGCTTGAGCAATGTATGCCTCGCGCTAAGTACGCCCGAGATTCAACCAAAGGTCAAATCGACCAATCACACGAGGAGAGAGCCCCGCAACGTGCACCGCCGAGCCGAGCCGAGCCGAGATGCACCCGGTGTGCACCGCCCTCTGCTCTGCGCTCGCGCAGTGCCTGCCTGTGCTCGAGTCGGTGCTGGCGGTGCTGCTGACGGCGACAGAGGCGCAGCACTCCCGTGTTTGGAGCGCGCCCGGCGGCATTCCAACCGTCGTGAAGGAGACTCCGTCGATCCCGTAGCGGCGACTGTCAAACGATCTTGCATCATCCCGCCGCCCGAAACACGCCACGTGTAGCGTTGAAGGCGCGCGACGGCTGTTTCTGCGCTGCCCGACGACGTCATGGGCTCTGCTTGCCGGTCCACAAAGCTTGCACGAAAAAGGCAACTAGTGTACCGTGGCGACCCGCACAAGTTACGATCGGTGCCAACTCTTTCAACGTGCGCGTTGGTGCGTTCTTCATCGGCGTCCGAGTTGTGTGTTGGTGTCGTGGCTCAATCAATGCATTGAGCTGGATTGACTCCACCTCGGCATGCATGGATAACCTGAAGCAAACGAGCGAGGCTTGAAATCGTCATTTAGGCTCGTTCTCAACCGAAGCGGGAAGTGGACGCATGCGTTCCATGCGTGTCCTACCCGCACTGCTCGGTTGAGAATGAAATTAGTTTATCTCGATTGGTTGAAGTGTCCACAATAATAACCAATCGGTAGCAATCTCTAGGGCTGACAGTCGCTGTAGACCAACAATGGGCCAGGAGCGGCCGCCAACCGAACCCCCACCCCCCGTCGTGCGCGACCAAGAAATAATGGATCAAGAGCTGCCAACTGGACACGCCCCTGTCGCGCGCAACCTTAACCAAGAACTGGTTGACGTTGCAGCGCCGTCGGAGCAGCATGTGTCCTTCGTAGTTCAGGTTGCTCAAGCCATTCAGTCCGCCGAGCAAGTCAGCGCCCCCACTTCGGTCCGCAGTGGCACCATTACGGAAGGGCATTTTGCCTGGGAGCCCTATGAAAAGAAACCGCAGGATCTGATCCGAAAAGAGTGCAGTCTCCAGGAAATCAAGCTCCACACGCGAACCAACAAAGCCGACCGTATCAAGTGTCTCCGTCGCTACGATGAGCTCGTGAACAATGGTAAACGCGCATCTGAAGCATCAACACTAGCTACAGGTAGCACTCGGCGCACGAAGCACTGCGTATTCCGCCTGATCAACGTCCTGATGTCACAAGACTTGGTTACGAGACTCATCGAGGTCATCGGTAAGTCGTGCCTCAGGTTTCAAGTTTTACTTTAAAAACGTCTGACATGTCAACTACTACTGACAGGCAAAAACTTTGACCGTCAGGACTTGGACGATGTACAAGCGTCTCAAAAGTTCAATTTTGGAAAGATGTGGAAACAAAGTTTCGCAGTAATGATGAAGATTGCAAAGGGCTTATACACGACGACGTTGCGTTTGAGGGTATTAACCCTGCAATTGTCGTGCCACATAGCGCAGCTAAGTTAGAGAAGCTTTGGGGGAGGTGCGATCCTTTTTCAGCATATACGAAGCCAATTTCCGGATGTCTGGAACCCACTCTCGACACTTCAAGAAATTTATGCGAGGACAAGCCGATGTCCTGTATTTGTGGCATTGGCTGAAGGTAATTACATGCATTTTTTCTAATGCATAGTAACTCACACAACCTCTATTTTGCCTCATTAGCTGCGCCTCGACGCTCTCAGCAATGTCCGTGGTGGACTGTATGTGGAGGATGAATTTGACTCGTTGGTATCGTCATCAGCAACTCCAACACGTGAAGTGCGAAGCTCCACTAACACCACCCCAACTGGATCAGGTATTAGCAAGAAGCGAGCTGGCCCTGGCACTCCCAACAACAATCCCACCAAGAAAGCGAAACCGGAGGCGGATTCGATGGACGTACTACTAACGCTAGTCGGACGGATTACTGCTGCGCGCGAAGCGGAGGCTATGCAAGCTATGGAGCCCGGCCACGAGGCAGTCGCGCGGACCCGAAAGGAACACTACAAAATGCTCGATGATATTCGCAAGCGCATCAGCGATATTGAGTGCGAAATGAACTCAGCTGCAAGTCCTATCAAACTGCGTCTTCAAGGCGATTTGGAATTCTTCCTAGAAGAACGAGAGCGTATCATGGCAGGCGTTCGCTCGCAGAAACTCTAGTCCAACGTAAACATAGCGCTGTGTGACTCCAGCAAAGATAGACGGTAGATGAGATAAATCGGAGACTGGGTTGTCCACATCTTCACCATTCGTTGTGTATTCATTCTCCACTACAATTAGGGAATATAGCTGCGACCTTCGCGTTCTTGTTGGAGCTGGTTATTTGCTGGGTTGCGCAGCGTCGGCACAACAAAAACCACATATGATGCGATGTTCACCACCGTTCGCCCACCGACGCCAACTACCATCCCAACACGTTCGCCCAGAGACGATCAAAACATTATCGCGACATCATCACCACCAACAGAAGCATCAAGCTCGTACCGTTACCCCCGCCACCCACCCCACCTCCGGTGGCAAAATCACTCACCAAACTCGCGAGTCGCCAACTACAAATGTACCAGTTTGTATCGAAGCCACACTATCGAGGCCAGCACAGCGCCAATATGTCGGTGGCCATTTACAGGCATGTGGAATAACGAAGCAAGCGAAGTTCCTCGGGTGTCACACGAAAATTCATCGTCAAAGAATGGATCAGTCGAAGCGGTGAAAAGACTGCTGTCTGAGCTCTCGAATCTGTGTGTGGTGCTGGAGATCATGGATAATGGCGATCTACGGACGTTCCTGGACAAATTCAAGAACAGCAACCACCCCGTGAGCTTCGTACGAGAGATGGCCACCATCGCACTGCACGTGTGTACCTGTACTCGTTGCTGCCGCCACCTCAAATCCCGCAACATTCTACTCAAGAAGCAGATGAAGACCAAACTCCCGGACTGTGGTATCGCTCGAGATCACCATGGCGACTGGGATTGGGACGTCACTGTGGATGGCGCCCGCGGTGATGCTAGACGAGAGGTATGGCGACAAGGCGGTGTTGTTTTATCGGAGCTGGATTCGCACAAATTGCTGTACTCCTACTCGAGTCGCACGATGCCCGAGTGCAGTGATCTTATAGCAAAGTTCACCGATCTGAGTTTCCCGTCGAATCGGACTTGCGGGGCATCAGTCCAGTCGCATCGACACCACCACGTACAGCTACATCATAGCCACAGTAGCCGCAAAAGTTCTAGTAGTGACCCCGTCAACCGGTAGCACAAGCAGCAACAACATAAACACCATGGTGGCTCAATCCGGTAAATTTTGTCCCAATAGCAATGAGAGCAAACAATGTTCGCAGGTAGTTTATTGATCCGCTGGATGGCGCGTGTAGTCTGGGGTATATTGTAGATGACGACACCATCTTGGGGTCGACTTCTCTAGGCTCCAGCTTTGTGGGACTTCAACTCACATCAATTAGCAGCTGAAAACGAATGAGTCTGGGTATTGTGGGGTTTCAACAGTTATGGCTAAATTCCCTCCCTCCGACACGACAGCTTCAGCTTCCGATTGCTCTTGATTTTCAGCTTCGACTTCCCTCCTTTCCTTTTGTCTTCTCAGTAGGTTCCGCTCAGGGCGATGCAAATTCCTACGAGCGATAAGACCAACAAGATCCGAACGAACTTTTCGTCCATCAGATTACCTCGAGTACCGTTATCAAGTTCAACTTCTGGTGAAACAAAATACAATGCATCTTCCACTTCAGCACAGCAACTCACGTCAGATTCATCATAATTCAGCGGGTCTTGGTTGTTCCAAGATCCTACATCTCTCGCAATGGACTGGAGAGCTTGTTGGGACGACGTCTGCGCTGACGTAGATCGTTGAGTGATGCAAAAGTTATGAAGTCTCATGCATGGGGATATAACAATGCGACAATGACGAAGCCTGACAAGCAGTGACTGCTTGAGTATTCTCCACTTATTGACAAGTAATCCAAACGCCATTTCGATCCTTATTCTGAGCTGACTCACGTGAAAATTGTAGCTGTCACGATCAGGGCGATCCACTAGCTCCGCCTTGTTAAAAGGTATCATCATTCTCTTACTTTGAACATGAGCATTATCTCCGATCACAAAGTAGGGGCCCGACATCTCACGAAGTACTTTGCTGAGTTGCCAGCGCTGGAAAGCGTACGAGTCGTTCATTCCACCAGGTGAGCTGACCGAAAACGCCGTAAATCTTGAAAGATGGTCAGCGCAAGCTTGAACATTTAATCCATACTTTTGATAATGGCCAGAAAAAAGGATATCACGCGCCCGCACTCATCTTTTCTAGGAACACGTATTGGGCAAAGCCAACCATCGATAACGCCGATACAATTTTCAACGACACCATGATTGCTGCAGGAACGAAAAGCAGCGGCAGCATCATTCAATTCTTCTGGTGTTGATGGGAAGTGGGGGCTAATTTGTCGGGGTCGTTGATGGCAAACATCACACGGTACACGATTCGATAAAACGTTGCAGTGCTAATTCCAGTGCTCACACGAATATAATGTCAACTGCCTCCAGCGAGCCACGATACAGCACACTGCAACATTACAGCTGGTGAAGGTGGAGGAAGACCTTGAGAACGCCGCAGAGATTGGTAGTAATCGACTACCAAATATGGTCCAACAATACAGAGCAGCTCTTGAATAGTCGCAAACGTCATCCGGTAGTACCTCTTGAATGCTTTTTATATTAGCAGTGTTGTTGCATGAACTCTCCAAGACAGTCGCTAAGCTCGTGACGCTCGGCGGGCAAGCTCAGCAGCCGGAACAATTCGCCCCAGTGCGCGGGGTACTCGCCAGAGTACACGCCGTGGGTGAGCGGTGCTCTCGTGCCGCGGGCACCGCCATCTCCATGGCACTCGTTGTCTCCAAGCAGTGCCTCTGCAACATGCTAGCCGCGTCGCGCTGCGAGTCCACAGGGTCGCGCGCAAAGTCCACAGGGTCGGACCCCCGCGAAAACCGATCTCAGCGCTGGCATCGACTTTCTCGGGGAGGGGCCGAATTGTGCGGCTAGCGCTTCATTTCGGAAGCCCCCGCCCCGCGCAGCAGAGAAGAGCGAGCAAGATGCCGGCCGTGCTATTCAAGGACCTGGCCAAGACGGCCGAGAGCGTGCTGAAGGACGACTACGACTTCTCGCGCAAGCTCAAGATCAAGAGCAAGGCGTCCAACGGCGTGTCGTTCACCACCGAGGGCGCGCTGAGCGCCAACAAGGCCATCCTGGCCAAGGTCTCGGGCGGCTTCACGCACCAGTCCAGCGGCGTCGTCTTCAAGAAGCTGCAGATCACCACCCAGGGCCGCGTGGTCACGGAGGCCGAGCTGCCCAACGTGCTGACCAAGGGCCTCAAGCTCACCTTCAAGCTCGAGGACGGCTCGGTGGCCAAGAACACGAGCGCCCGGCAGGTGGGCGTGCTGGGCGCCGAGTACAAGCAGGCCAACCTGGCCGTCAACTCGGAGGCCGACTTCGTGTCCAACACGGTCTCGGCCTCGGCCGTGCTGGCCCAGGGCGGCGTCGCCGTGGGCGGCCAGACCGCCTTCAACGTCGACAAGTCGGCCATCGTGCAGCACAACGTGGGCGCGAGCTTCACGGGCGGCGACTTCGTCACGGCCCTCGTGACCAAGAAGAACTTTGCCGCGCTGCAGGCCTCGTTCCACCACCACCTGTCGCACAACACCGTGTACGCCGCCGTGCTGGACTACGACCTCAAGTCGGCCTCCAACACGCTGGTCGTGGGCGGCCGGTACAAGGCCGACGCTGACACCACCTACTGCGGCAAGATCGACTCGGAGGGCTTCCTGTCGCTGGCCTCCATCCAGAAGGTGCGCCCGTACGTGACACTGACCACCAGCGTGCACGTGGATGCCAAGAACTTCGAGGGCGACTCGCACAAGTTCGGGCTTGGTCTCACGCTCGGTTAGACGACGGTCGAGGTGTTGTTCCACTCACTACATCAAGAACCGGCCGACCGATGGATTCTGGTAGTGCACATCGTCTCGTTGGCGGCAAGAATGAACGCCGCGAGGGCGTGCGGACCGAGCATTGGGACGGAGACTAAAGCAAAGAGAGCAAACATTTCTTGTGGAGTACTAGGCTTGGTGTTGGAGTGGCTTTCTAGTATTCACTTCCGCTTACGCCTTCGCGCGCGCCTCGACGTTCGAGCGGCGTTGCTTGCCGACCCGCTCCAGGTAGTCTACGAACCGGAGCTCGTCGCTGTCGCCAAAGAGCTGCTTCATGCGCATCTCAAGCTGCGACTGGCCGTAGCGCGCAAACAGAATGGCCATGGTGTCGTCGGCTGTGATGACCCCGCAGTTCTTCTTGTCGTACGTCATGAACTGCACGACGTTGAAGAGGTTGGCCGGCTCCAGCTCCGTCCGGTCCAGCAGGTTGCGGTTGAACATGGCGCGCAGCTCGTCCCAGTCCACGACGCCGTCCAGGTTCTCGTCGGCCTCCCAGATCATATCGCTGATCTCCTTCTTGGAGCAAACTTTGCCGAGCGCCTTGATCGCCTCGTAGAGATCCTCGTTCTTGACGACGCGGCTGTGGGAGTTGCCGTTCTGCAGAGTGGCAAGGTCGGCGGCGGCCTTGTCCAGCGTCAGCTCCACCTTGCGCAGCTCGTCCTCGATCTCTTCGCGCGACATCTTGGCGCCTTGCTCGTTGAGCAGCGCCGACACCTCTGGGTTGTTCTTGCCGGACTCCAGTCGCTGGCGGCGCTCCTTGCAGTCGTTCATCGAGTGCGCCAATTTCTTTTTCTGACGGTACGAGCTGAGATGGTCGAACACGCGCCGCAGCTCGCGCTCCTCTTGGGCGATCATGCCTTTCGCGTCGTCATTGGCAGACATCATGGTTGCAAACCCGAGCCTTCGTGTCACGCTGCCAATTTGACGTGTGCTAGCAACTCGTGCCCAAGGATAAGCTTCAGCATAAATAACTCGACGCTAAGTTTGTTGGTGGTCGCTCCGATGCTAATAACGACGAGGAAGAACTGCAACGCGGTGTGCATGCATCTCTATTTAAGCGTCTTCGGCCTCTTCCAGAAGCCGAGAGACCATAGCGTTGACCTCGCTCGGGGTCATCGTCTCGGAGTTCATGATGGCGTTGGCAATGATCGCGATATTCTTCGTCGACTTGGCGTTCACCCACACAACACCATTGACGCCCACTGCCACTTCGAACGGCAGCTTCTTCCCTAATGATGCGAGCACCTGGCAATCATCACGTAGGAGCGATTTGGCCAGGCCAATCGAAGTCTTGAACACGTAGCCATCATTCAGCTCGCCGTAAATTGCCAAGCCAGTCATCCAGTCCTTCTTGGTCACACTTGGCGGGGCTACGATCCAAGGCACAGTTTAGTTTTGCTGCACGCATTTTCCAATTAGCGTGTGAATTACCTTCGCAAGTGATTTCAGGTTCCACGTCTGGGTTCGTCTTGCACACCCGAGCGTACACCAGGGATCCCAGTCGTAGACTCGGCCGATTCCGCTTCGTTGCGCCATCAAACGCCAGAGTTCCCAACGTCGCACTTGCACTGCGCGATCATAGGCAAGGTCAGTCAGTGCCAGTGGCTGCTGCAATGAATGCAAAATATGGCACGTACGCAGCTCCAATGTTCACGCGGTAGAACTCCGCGTTGCGGTCCGTCACAATGCCAATCACGCCGTCATCCATCGATGCGACGTACTGCAGATCAACGCATTGCCCAACACATGCACACAAAATGAATACACGAAAGAAGCCGCAAACTAACAGCAATTGTTGTCTTCCACGTACGCGCTTGTGGTTGAACTCGACCCAGTAGCGGTTGGCTGGGCGATAGCGCAGGACGCCGGAGTTTGTAGCGATAATTCGCTCGTCTGCGAGCTGCTTCAGGCCAGCGCCTAATCGAACACGAGAACCAGTCAGTGATGACCCAGCAATTTGTCCAGCTCAGCGCACACACCGAGTTTGACTCGTCGTGTGGTCTTGGTAAGCGTGGCCGTCACATCATCGCCAGGAAGCACGACCACGGACGAGAAGAGGAAGTCAACAGAGCGCTGCGCGTCCTCTAGAAAGTTGCTGGCGTCGAGGTCGGCAGCGTCCTCGGCGGAGCTCTCGGCCTTGCGCTTGTTGTCCTGTGGCATCTTCGGTTTGACTGGGGGTTTGTATGAGCTACACTAAGTTCGAGCAGTGCTAGTACTGCAGCTTTGGTTGGACCTGGTTCCAAGGAAGAGCGACGACATGATGCACGAGAAAATAGGCCGTGGTTGCTTGGGTTAACGAAAGGAGTTGTCTCCGTCTGCTGCCTGCTCACTCTTGGTTGACTCCAACCGCACAGCTCTCAACTGGAGTACTTAACTTAGGAAGAAGAAATGCCTATCCGCACTGCACTGCGAGTGGAATTCTAGTGCCAACCATTCTGCTTGTCATCTCCAGCAAGATCGCCTGCCACTTTTCTTCAGTCCGACTCCACGATCGCGTCTTGAGCAGACAAGGCTTCTTTACGACGGAACTATTACGCTCGCCCGCGTCCCCGGCCCCGGCCGCGACCACGACCCCTTCCGCTTCCTGCCGGCGCGCCTGCCTTCACCTTCTCGCGCGGTGTGTCGTCAATCAGCAGCGTGTCCAGGTTCAGCGAGTCCGGCAATATATAGTAGCGGATGTTATTGCCGCGGATACTGAGCGAGTCCAGGCTCACGGGGTTCTTGCCCTTGACAGTCATCTTGACGGCCTTCAAGTGTGTGTTCATGCTGATGTCCACGCCTGCAGATCAGCAGCAGAAACCAGAGAAGAAGACCCGGTACAGAGCCGTTAGTATTAGCATACCAAATCGGACTCAATAGCAATGTCTGAAGCCTCCGCCCGCACCAGTGATTGTGCCGTGGACGATCGTTCCATTCTTGAGCTCGATCGTGACCGTCTCATTCGACAACTTCATCAAGAACCTGCATGCGCAGCAGTACATCAAGCGAAGCTGGCAAACGTCAGCTGAGGCGCACGTCCAGGGAACGCCCAAGCAGCATGCACACGCACCGAACGAGCTTCATGGTCCACGCAGTCTCTTTTTACTTGGGATCTGAGGGGGATACTATAAAAATAGGTTCTATAAGCCTAGATTCCAAGTTTTAATTATCTAGATTATGTATTCCTAGGCTGCAAAATCTTATTTGTATCCATCCACATTGCTGCCGTGAGCTAGAGAAAGCGCTTATTCTCCGCCAGATTTACAATGCATCATGGTGGCTCTGGCGAACGATTCTTGCGCACCTTTTGTAGCGGGCTGCGTGGCAGTGCACATGCACAGAGGAAGACGTACGATTCCACGAGTCAGTGTCTTAGGCTTCCAGCCTTCGGTTTTATACAAGAACCAAGTACAGTCCCGTAACTAGGACTCGCAAAGTCAGTGTCCCTTAATCAAGGACAACACTAATTAACTGCAAAAACAGAACTGAATCGTACTGATTATCTGACCTTGGTGTAAATGTATCGACTACACTATGGGGCATAGTTCATCTAAGACATATGTAAATGAGTGGTGGAGAGCCCATGGTTACAGAGTCGAAACTCTACACGCGGTTAAGAGTTTTGTGTAACCTCCAAAGTAAACGCACGGTTATGACTTTCGTGTAACACCATTACACCTTCCCCTTTAAACAGTGGATACACCGGATCCATAACTGCCTTGTCAAGGTCGCGTCTCTTAGAGACTTCAGCTATTCGCTACGCCTCAACGAGGGCGCCGTTGGCTCGACGAGCCCATTCTTCACCTTCCTCAGGTGTCAGTTACTTGCAGGCCTCCCCGCCAGGCTGTCCTCAGTTTCCCAGCGCTCGTGCGCGACTTCAAGCCGGCCCCAGGCAGATGGCCAAATCTTGGTGCTGTTAAGGACTCACTCAAGGTGTTGATTCGACATTTGACTCTGGTGCGGCAACTCAAATCCGGTGGTCACCAAGGAAGACTGGGGCAACGGTCGGCTCTGCTATCGCCGTGGACATTTGAGATTTCAAAATGTACCAAAGACAAATTCGAGATATTTAGGGAGAGTGCAGCCTCTGTTACGCCTTGTCCCAAGGTGGATAACCATTGGTAAAGATTGATTCGCAGAAAGAACCTCGACACCAGATCTAGCCTCCGATTTCTGCTTTTGACGAAGGCGAAGAACTTCTGGTCGTGAGCTCTGACGGATCGGCCCGAGTCAGACGTGGTGGAGGAGCGTGCAGTGCGATCCTCGGGAAACTACCAGAGTGGAGTCTGTTGAGTGTCAGATCTGGTCACACGGAAGGGTTGACTGTGAACGAGGCAGTATACAACGATATTCTATTGAGCCTGGATCTACTGGACAACGTGCCGACTAGTCGATTGGTGGTATGTTGAAACTCCAGTCTCGTGGTCCGGCAAGTTCGAGGCGAGATTGCTTGTAAGGCTCCTGGGTTGACGTTGCTGAAGCACAACGTACTGAAACGACTAAAGTATTGTCCAGCTCACAATCTCTCACACGTGAAGCGCGACTGAATGGGTAATGTAGACATCTTGGCAACTGGTGCACTCCGACGGCAGTGCGGATTGTGACGATCCATATCGTTGTTTTTGGGTGTCAGCGATACTTCTGGGGCCGCGCCAATGGTAAGCAAATAACATGCGCGGTGGTTAGCCAACATTTTACTATCAAGAGATCTGATTGGACCAAAAGCGGATGCTGCTGTCACGATGGATTGTGTCAGAAATATGGTACCAATTGGGAATTAGACAGAGATCTTTCGAAGAGTCATATCCTGTGAAGGGTAGCTGGGTTTGCCGGATAAGGGTGAAGTTACTAGATGAGGGGTCTATAAATAGTTTGTAGCCAACTTCTAGTCAGAAAGTCTCCGGTTCAAGGTCTACGTGAAGCACCTGTGACTACGCCTGAACTCGGCAAGTCCTCTGTGCTAGAGATAGTATTGGGTGCGCTAAGGGTATACTGAAGCGGAGCCAAAACCCATGCTGACGAACCCCTGGATATAGTGGCAATGCGTCTCTAAGCTAGACTCGCGGACCTGGAATTTAAGATGACGCCTAGTTCAGGACGAAGCCGGACTATGTTAGGTCGGATGATCCTATTTTAAGCGCCTGCGAAGTTTCGCAACTCCCGTGGACGGCGACGGTTCGAATCTTCCCGGAGGGTCGCCGAGATCTAAAACGAATCTTCGTTCACTGTATATTTATATAGGACATACTGAAAGATATAGGACATACTGAAAGATATAGGAAACGATAAGGCCGAAAGGCCACACTAAACAGAACAGTATTTTCCACCGACTACTCAAGCCGCACAAGCTCCTGGACATCCACAGGTAAGACTTGTGTGTGTGTGTGGTTTGGATTATGCCAGTTCGGCGAACGCGGTGGGCAGTGTATGCGAGCGTTCGTTGTCAAGGGCAAGAAGTGTGTGTTGCCCGAAAGGGATTGATTCGCGGCTCTTGCTAAGCCGATATATTGCCAAGGAGAGCCTATTCGCCTCCGCCCAACCCCTGTCAGTCGTGGCTCTGCTGCGGCGGCTCCGGAAGCGCTTTCCCCAGGCGTGGGTTCCTCTCTTTAGAGGAACCCCGGAGTTTGAGTGAGTTTATTGTGTGTTAAGAGTCCTAGCCAAAGCTCGGGGCTAGTGGCGCTGTTTGGTTGGCCGAAACATCGCAGGAGGGTGCGTTTGACTGGCTTTGGGTGAGTCGAGTTGGGCGTCCTTCAGGCGAAGCCTCAACTCTTGTCGAACCTTCAGAAGAGGGCGAGACGTGTTGTTGTGGGCAGGGGCTACTATATTAAGGCTACGTTGCCAAGTGAAGTAATTCCTACACCACAGTCTGAACACCTGGGGCCCTGCCAAGCGCCTCACGATCAACCGCTCATCTGTGGTTGGCGCTGCTGCTCTCTGTTTCTGGACACCGTAAAGGATACTGAACCTCTGCATGTTCAAGTTGCGTCAAGAACTATTATCTATATTGCTGGTTGCATCGCTGTTCCTCCTCTTCCTGGTAATCGAGGACCAAGTCCGAACGAAGAGGAAGAGACTAAGGACAGACACGCAACGACACAAGGCGCATAAAACCCACAACCCTCCAAGACATGTTTGCCTAGACGGTGGTGGCGGGTCGAAACGAGTGAAAACGAACCTCAAGGGGATTTAGCACAAGGACCACACGCCATCCCAGAGGAGCTCTCGCGAGTTTTCGTGGAAGTGGTCCTGTCTGAGGTCTCTCGCTCCGCTTCGAAGACCTCTTCCGGCAGCTACGTATATACCCTGGGCGACAAAACAAGTCACCAACCTTCGCCACAGAGTCATGATAGCAGAACAACGTGATTATGCAGACACAGTTACATAGAATTGCTTGGGTGCTGGTGGTAAAACAGACGGTGCGGCTGAGGATTATACGGCTTGAGTCTCTTCGGTGATATCCCCATCGAGATCTCGTGCCAGACCGGAAGCAAACCTGACAGTCATTAGTTGGTTGATAAAGTTCAAGATCTTATGCAAGAACACTCTCGTTCTTAGGGGCTTATTGCTACAGACTACGAGGTGGATGGTGATGGTCTAGTTTTTCTTGCTCTCCAACCGCGAAGGCCAACGTGCAGCAAGATGATCTCATGAGATTGGTTATCCGGAGACTTTACAGCAGGATATGTTACTGGTGAACCACTACCATGTCAATCTAAGACAGCTACAACAAGATTGAACGAATGTACCAGAAGGTACGAGATTGGTTTCACTGGCGCTGTCTGTATCGCAGTGTCCAATGATATGTGGGTGATTGTGTGGTGTACGTTGCGCGACCGGCAAAGGAAGACCGACGATCCGAGGTGAAACGCCCGGTAGTGTTCAAACGCCTTATCGGTTCCAGATCGTAGCGACGGTTCATATCTCCCCGCTCCCAGAATCATACAAGGGTAACATGAGATTCCAGATCTGGGTGAATTTGTTTACTAGTTATGTGATTGCAAAAGCGAGTTTGTTGGGGATCGCAAAGTCCTATGAAGAGTGTCTATTTTGACCCTTTAGATACAGCGAGGCCGTGAGTCGGATTTTATGCTTGCTTTCCACCGTGTGTTCATCATGAAATTAGGCCAAAAGCAGAGCGTCACTATGGCCTTTTGGTACCAGGCCAACGGAGCGGCGGAACGCATGGTCTCGATCAGAGGAACTGGGATGCGTTATGCTGAGCGGCTGACCTTTACAGCCGACACCTCTTACAATCGGACCAGCGATAGAAATCCATTATACTTGATGCACGGTTGAGATCTACGATCTGTATTGGAGGCGACACTCCCAGGATCAAAGTCCACGCCGGTGGTGGCATCCGATCCAGTGTTACTATCAGCAGGGACACGGGGGCAGGTTAATGAGCGAGTTCAGTTGGCAATCTCAGGTCGAGCAGAGTTGAATAACGAGGACCCCATCAGATCGAGGAAGGATCATCCGTCTTTAATTGGATCACGCGAAGGAGAGGTACTCTCACAAGCTCACGCACCAATGGGATGGCCCGTTCCGCATGGTGGAGAGGATCAGCGGGTTCCCTGTAAAACTTAAGCTCGCTGGGACAAAATATAGGCTAATCCTGATCGTATATGTGTCGAGGTAAAACGGGTAAAGGAGTTCCCGGGTTGACCACGAGCCCAACTCGTGAGTGAAAGAGGATCTTGCTAACTCTAAATGTAACGGGATTACATAAAAGTCTCCACCGTGTGTAGACTTTTGGGTTTACACGTAAGTCATAACCATGTGGTAACGTCTGGCTATATAGCCATAGTGTAGCAATTTGGTTCTCCACCACTCATTCGCATACTTCTTAAATTAAATATGGCCCATAGTTTAGTCGATACATTTACACCAACGTCAGATAACAATTGAATTCAGTTCTATTTTTGTAGTTAATTAGTGTTGTCCTTTTTTAGGGACTCTGTCACTTCTAGTTACGGGGCTATAGTTGATTCTTTGCATAGAATCGAAGGCTGGAAGCCGAAGGTATTGACTCGGAGAGTCCTACGTCTTCCTCTGTGATGCGCAGTACACGCTGCATCAATCATTCCGATAGGTTCTGATCAATATTTGTCGGAGCTTTTGGAAATATATGTATATGCTAATAGTGAAATTGAGTCACAAAAATCTTTGAAGAATACGTTCACAGGTCAGACATTTAGGTGATTTCTAGAATAAACTGCAAGACACGGGCGGTCAACCATTCACGGCACCTTTGCAACAGCAAATGAGACAGACAGCACAACGATAAGCCTTGCGGTGTTTGTGCCGACAATCATGCAGAGAGCTGGTGCTAGCGTTAAAGCGTATGCTGGACGAAGAGTAGGTGCCCATTGACGTCGTCCAAGCTTGTTTGCGGAGATCCCACGGGGAAGTGTCTGGCTGCAGTGACGGACCACTTTGGGGTATTCCTGACAATGAACGAAGGTCAGAAGGGTAACCTCTCATGCAATTATGCTATTTTCTACTTTAGAGCAAGACTTTGTCTTTTCGATGTATACCCCGAGTTCTGAGTCCCCATGGGATAGATTCGCCAAAGCAGAAAGGGACTGTAGAAAAACATACCATGAATTGGGCGGCTGGTGACTTGACTATGAACCACATAGCTATCTTCACGATCTACAGTATCTTGAGTATCTTGAGCACCCAAATCACCACCACCAACGCTCACTTCACCGTCGCCAATACTTTCCTCCTTGTTGGTTGCTGAATCAACTGCACTTACTTCATTACCGCCCAGACTTCCCTCGTCTCGAATAACGCGTATATTATGCTGACTTTGAGTTGGCTCGCCGATATGCTAACATGATATCTCACAGCACGCAATGACCGAGTCGGATCCGTTTGCCGTGCCTTCACCCCGCCTGAGAAAACTAAGTTGGCTGCGCACGGAGCTGGCCAGACCAGCTCCTTTCTCCAGCAACTATAGCGAAAGTTCTAGCAAATTGACGTACTTATCCCGCAGAACATACGATTTGAAGAGCGCGTATCTGCAATGGAGCCTCAACTCCGCACTCTTGCAGAGATTACCAATCACAGCACAGCCGCCAACAATCTGCAGACGACCGTGCACTTAACTTCGCCACCTCGGTCTGGAATGTCGCAGCATCTTGTGCAGCAGGTTATTCGCCCTAAGAAGAAGGGATCTCAGTCCCTTGTGGCAGCTTAGTTCCAGTGATTTGCAGCCAAACCACGCGTGTATGCTTCGCCTGCTACCAAAACGACAAGGCTGCACGAACTTACGTACACGCCAGGGTACATGATCTCTCATATAAAGATGAGATGCTGACCCTCGGAGAAGAAGCCCAGAAAAAAATACGCTCAGCTTCCTCAAGTCCCATGGATCGTCGGCATTCGCAGCGGGTACAGCACTGAAGCCTATTAGGCAAAATGCATAAAAGGAGGGAAAGCTGGATGAGCACATCGCGTAAGTCCATGAGCGGTGTTGCTGTATATCTCACACCACCAACTGTGCTCCTGGCGTTTATACACCTCCATCCATCTAAATATTAGTACAGCACACTCACCATAGCAGAGAAATATACGTTACTACAGAAACGTCGACTGGGGTCGAGCCAATCCGCAGCTGTAGCTGCTACCTTCACCCAGAAAGGTCGTCACAAGGTAAATACTTCAGGGTGTATCTGCGTCTCACCTGGTGTGAAAAAGCAAGTCGTCGACCACACTCACACTCCCTATACACTGTGCGTCATGATATAGCTGCCGGAAGCGCGTGCCCTCGGTGATGCAGTTCCATGAACAATAATGCGGCTGGATCATCAGGGTGA
The DNA here is from genome assembly GCA_011947345.1 of Phytophthora quininea. NCBI lineage: Eukaryota > Oomycota > Peronosporomycetes > Peronosporales > Peronosporaceae > Phytophthora > Phytophthora quininea. The sequence goes on along the minus strand of JAAVTG010000087.1, from coordinate 78,707 downwards.
GTTAGTCATCTTGATCAGAAGATGTTGAAGGATCTGTAGAGTGACTGCAAATCAGATGGTGTGGTGCATACAGTGGGCACCTTCCATAACCAACATTAAACCGTTTAATGACCGGCTGTTTAGTACTAGGTTTAGGGAACATGAAATCGTCCAAGCGTCACCGCTACCAAAAATGCACTACCAAAACCGTGATAAACGCGTTTTATCCGACCGGCAACAACTGTCTCGTTTTGACAATGAGACGTCGTTGATAGGTTTCTATGCATGGGACATTTTTTGTAACCGACGATATCTTCGAGGGACGCGAAGATCGCCAGATCCGAAATGCCCAGACGCTGAACAGCGCACCATGCGTGGGGCTGCAGTGCTGTTGGTGCGAGCGTGGGAAGGTGGATCTGAAGGACCTTCGCAGGAGGCTGCATCAAGAAATGATCCGCCACGAGCGGCGCCGGTTGAATCGTCTACGGCACTATGCGACAGTGGACTGCCTGCCGGATCCACTTGACACTGACTGGATGAAGCTTTGGCGTTGAGGGACCAACGAGAACGTCATGCACTACACAAGCTTGGACCGATAAGATCGCCGTAGACACATAAACTTCTTACAATACTGCCACAAAAACTGCACTGTTTTGCTGTAGATCCTCGTTTCGAGCGCTGCCGCGCCATTTTTCACAGTACTACCACCTGTCTGGCTACAGGCCGAAAGCCCCCAAGGCTTAAGTTCAACCACCAGCCACTTGGTATCGTGCTGGTATTTATGTCAATTCTCATTTCGCACACACTGCGTGCTCCTTCTTCGGTGTCCCGCCGTCGACGATGAGCTGGGTGCTGAATGACGCGAAGCCACCTCAGCATGAAAGCCTGTCAGTCAGTTGAACAGTTCAGGCCCGCATGTCGTAATATCGTGACGAGTCCGCCGCGAACTCCGCTAAAGCGTAACCCTGCGAGGGTCGCTGCGGATGAACGAGAGCAAAAATCAAACCCAAAAGGTCGACCATGTCGGCGCGATTGGGTGGTCAGAACCTTCGCGAGGTCAGGGACAACATCGCGCAGCTGGTGAAGAAATCTTTGGGCGGGTCTGCTGTACAGTTGGCGGATAGCACTTATACAAAAACCAAACGTGTTAGAACTGCACAAACTGTTGGGTTTGGGAAGAAACCTATCTATTGCGGAGAAGCAAGAATCCTCGCGTCGAAGCGAGATGATGGAGCTGATGCTGATGTTCAGGGAGGAAGCTAAAGGAAGATAGCCGCCGGCGAAAAGCGCCGTCGTGAAGAGCTCGAAGATCGAGAGGCCGCAGAGCGCAAAGATCATGAATAGGGAGACCGTGTTCGACGCGACGAGGCCGCTGTCGCAGAAATGCAACGTCAGCGGGAGCGGGACGAGGCCAAACAATTACGCTAGGAGCGACACTGGCTCGAGGTGATGCGGCTGGAGAAGTAGAACAGGGACCGCGAGGAGAGCCGCCGTCGCTATGAAGAGCACATGCGGCTAGATCGAGAGGAGGCCAAACCCAACGCGAGCAGATGAGGCTCATGTTCGCTGGCATTCACAAGAAGTAAGAACATTCTAGCCACAAGGAACTCATTAGGCTGTGAACACGAGCAATTGAAATTGCTTACGAACTGTCTTCAACTCCGTAAAAATACGTGGTACGGAACTGACTAATTTCCAGCAAGCGAACTCGATCATTCGACAGGCGGAATATGTTGTCAAGTCTCAGTGAGTGCTGGTTTTGTCGGGTGGTAGCGGCAGAACTAGTCGCTTGTAGACTTTCTCGACAGATCCCATGCCCCATCCCGCTGCCTGCCGAATCGATGTGATTGCACCGGACAATCGCTTCGGAGAAGCACGAGCTGACGGCACAAGGCGATCCAGATCTCCATCCTTAAGCGAGGTGAGAATCCGGCCTGTTATTTGCCCCGGAGCACGGGAAGGTACTGTCGGGCACCACACCAAATCTTATGCTCAGGCACAATTCAGGATCGAGCAGATTCTGCCGAGATTCAACGCAATTATCTGCGTCGTCCCAACTTCTAGGACAATTATGACGAGCCCACACAATGAGACTGTCCGCCGCGAAGCATAGTGTCCCGGTCACAAACACTCCGTGAAGCCAACCATTGTAGAATCCGTTTTGTACGTCGGAATCTGAGGGTCGATACGTCTACGATTAAATCGTAAGTAGCTGCTAGTTTCGACAATATTAATAATAATGTTTATCTTTCGAACCTTGAGGTTTTTGCCTTCGTTGAAGCCCTAAGTGGATTGCAACAGAGATTACCGTAGGGCCGCGAGCTTCGCAAGAGTTCGTTGTCGAGTGCCCGAAGGCCAGGTGATGCGGGCGAGCCGGAAAGTTGCTAGGGTTTCGCCGGGGTTGGCGGCTCGGCAGACTTGCTTCGTTTTGCACGACGTGGTGTCTTCTCGCCAGCAGCCCGACGACTCCCGGTATTCGCGCCACCTCCAACACCACAAACACCAGCAACCACTTCGGTACCTTTGTCTTCGAGCTCGTCTTCTCCTTCTGGTGAGTCGGATAGCCCCAATTCTGCTGCAACACCCATATCAATTATGTCGCCGTCGCACATTTGGATGACACCAGACACGTGGGGAAAAGCGGAGGCATGATCCTCCTCACGCTCTTAAGCGATCGATGCTTCACGGTCGGACTCCAGCTCTTCCTAATCTTCCGAATCGGCAGCGCTCCCGCCGTCGTCTTCATCCTCTTGCTGATTCCAAGGGCTTCGCCGCACGCTTTTCCTTCTCCTCGCGCCTCACCTCCTTGATGGTCTTGTCGGCCTGGAGTCCGACGGCCTTGGCTGCCTGTCGGAGGTATCCTCCTTCTCGTCGTCTAGCCCATCGTCCAAAGTCCGCACCGAAATGTCCTCGTCTACCTCCTTTTGCACCTTCTGTGCCAGCGCAATGTGTAGGAGACCTCGGTCTTACCCGTAGGCCTCGGAGTATCTGCGATCTCCCTAAACTTGCGTTTAAGGGACCCAATGTCGCGGTCTGTGTGGTGAAGCGCTTTCCCGGAAATGGGGAGATATGGGAGCCCAGCATGCCGGATCCGGACTCAGATCCCCGGATCAGACATGGGTACACCGCGGGAGCAGTGGATCCAGACGTGGGCAGCCCGGATCTGCAACCGAGGCGGTTCCAGGCGTGGATCTGGCACACCAGAGGACTGATCAAGTGACAACATCCAGCGGCAGGCATAGAAATGGTGCAGATGATAGGTTTGGGGATGGGATCTCCATGGATCCACTCATAATTTGCTTAATACAGAGTCGAATTTGCCTTGTACACCACAAGTGCCCTTCTTAGCGCATAAGACCACGGGAACTACATTGGCCCAGTCAAGCTACGTCGGAATCACCGCGGATCAAGCAGTGCTCGGGTGATCTGGATAGTATATTGGCCAGATCCACTCGCAGTCTAGATCCACAAGTACCAAGTGCAGATCCAAGGTCTACTGGAGTTACTACTTGGCCAGGACGACCGATCGACCCTCAACCCCCCAAGATCACGCTATTGGAAGCGCTCAAGTACGGAAAAGGAAGACCACACACCCTCAAGGCAACCCCCACCTGGATCCAAGATCCAGGCCCCAGATCCAAGTAGATCCAAGCGATTACTGGTCTGGCAAATATTCAAGGACGCAGAGTGAAGATTCCCGCGCTGCTCCTGACCTCCCACGTCCCGCCAAGACGTTCGATCTTGACAGATCAAGCATCCTCGAAGCACCTGAAGAGCAGATCCAGCCCGCCGACGGGTACACAAGGTGATCACACTTTAGCATCCCCACGGATATCGGAGTACCCCTCCGTTAGTCGGTGTCTGGGCGCAGTGGAAGCGGATATCGATAAATCCCGCTACACCACATCTGCGTTCGCGGGTGGGCCATGTCAAATACTTTCTTGGCACGCGCCCACTGCTTTGAGCCTACTGGCTTTACATGCTGGACGACGAGATACAGCAAGACGATCTCATGCTTCGTGTAGTTGCGATATCCGACTCCCCTCCCTTTAGCAGCAATCAAAACGGAGCACGCGCTCGTTAGTACTGAAAACCCAAAGCTGAAGACGGTGGTAGCTCATCCTCCCCATGTTCTTCCCCTCTCTGGTAAGATTTGGGAATAACACAAGTCCATTTACTTAACATTTGTAGCAAACCTCACTCCCTACAATTCTTAAGTAGCACGCACCACACTTCGCTATAGAGCAAGTCGTTGTGACTCCGACCTACACGTGCTGCAGGTGTCGGTGCTGGCATCCCGCCATGCACAGCGGCAAATAAATCAGAGCTGATCACCGTAGGATACTGTGATCTCCTCGCCAGCAAGTACATCTCCAAGGGTGACAGCCACAACAGTAAGGTAGCCGACTTGGACCTCTTGAAATCTGCGGTTAGGATCGCAATGATGATTGACAAATCACATCATGCCACCGCACCACAACGCGTCAATCGCGACAGTTGCCCCGTCGATAGACGGGGTGGCCAGCAGCATGCGAAGGCCATTCTCTTCAGCAGCGCGACCAGCAACATCCTGCAGCTTCAGTACCCGCCCAAAGTACTCTCCGATGACCCCTCCACAGGAAATGAAGTTCGCGGTTGTGACACCGTGTTGTGATGGCTCTGTGCAGAGGCTGAGGATGAGTTCCTGACGCTCTTTAAGAGATTTCCCACAGTCATTACCATAAGAGCAGTTGGTTGCAGTGCAGAATCCGTTATTCTTTGCGTTGCTGCATGTCAGCGCACTACAGTGTCCCTCACTCCCTGGCACAACTTTAAATCGCCAGTTGCACAGATCGCGGTGCGCGGCGTTGAAGTCCGCTTCAACAGGCCAGTCGGCGGGCAGCTATCTATCCGAAGTCGCAGCGTGAACGTCTCTCTCAGACTGGGGGCACGACGGAGTGCCCGGACATGACTGCCTGAGCGTCCGATCCGAGCCCACGTCGTCGACGGGATCGATGCGCGGAGTATCGGCGGCCCTCGTCTCGTTGCCAGCAGAGAGACGTCTAGTTCCGTCGGAAGGATACCCGCTCTGCGTCGAACAGGATGCATAGGTCGGGGCATAGGAGCTTGGTGTTGCGCTGGCCACGGTAGCGGTGGCAGCATCATGAATCATGCCGGAGTCGGGCATCTTGGTCTCTTCGTCACACCGCTGTCGCTGGAGAAGAAGCTCAGCTTGAAGTTGCACTCGGATGCGAACAGGAGATGTCATCGCCTCAGCATCACCCGATTCGGTCGTCCCCATGCTGAGATGTTATGCAGTGGAGGGGCGGTCGCACGGGCTGACAGGGCTGCTGCGCTTAGTGGCGCGCTCGTTATCGAAGCCTTCGATGCGGTCCTCGTGCAACCTCTTGTTGGAACTGGCGCGATTCATGCTGACACAAAAGCGTTAGCTTTCGACTCCACAGACAACTGAACAGTGCTTACGCTGCTGCTTCTCGCTGTCGATATTTTATCTCCTGCGCGGTGGATTCGAAAGTGAACAGGACTCCTGAAGCGCGCGAGTTTTCGCGCCCTTGCAAGATCGGATATTCAAACCAGCTGTCAAATCGAGGCGTTGAAGTTGTAGTATGAGGGCCCCATAAAACATAAATATAAACCATAAAAACGCTAACGGTTAGATCGCACTAAATACATAAACGGTCGAAATAGCCGTTTAATGAGTGTCGTTTAATGCGACTTTTAATAATCGGATTAGGATTGCATAAACGGTTTAATAATAGTTATGGAAGGCGCCAAGTGAATGGAAAAACTCAGAAGACTAAGATTGAAACCGCTCGAGACCCCCTCTTCATAAATCAAGTAAAACCCCAGCGCCATGACACGTAAAGCGATGATGAAGACTCACCGGCGCGTCGGTACGTCTACAACGAAGTATCGCTTGGTGCTCACAAGACGACATCAGATCGGCTTCCTACTGGGTCGAACTTGCTATCTGCCGAGAAGAGTGCGCCCAAGATACACCTGGATAGTGGTTGTACCAAGCACTGTCCAAGCTGCATTCGTCCAGAGCATCTGCGAAGCCCGCAGATTCATCAATCTCGAGGTTGGCGTCCGCGAGATTTGCCGTTCTCTCCAGGGTTACCACGTGACTTTGCCGGAGCGCTTTGAAAGAAGCAAGATAAAGGGGTCTAGAAAGGTCCATCTCGCACTTACCGGAGATCATAGCTTGGATCGCGAAGGGAGCATGTTTTCCAATTGGTTCTTGTGTTCCTTCTTATAAATATTGAGATCAACATGGTTTCTGTGCATGAGCTGAAATCAGAAGAAAATATGTCGTCTTCCAATATGCCTGCATATTCTCAGCTTCATGTGCGCGATACTTGGCGATAAACTGTCCGAGAAATCCACCAGCATTCAATGCTAAAGTAGACAGTGATTACAGGGAATTCTCAAGCACCCTCCATGGATGAGCGCCGTCAGTACGGAAATATTCTCTCCAGTAATCAGACCTTCTCAGGATTACTCAGATCGCAGTCTCGGTGTAATGCGCCTCGACGAGAGAAGAACTCATTATTTCAAATGGGAAAGTGCACGAAAGCGGAATTCCACGGACATGGGTGGCGATGGTACGGTGTTGAGAAGATTTGGCATCCGCAGTTCAATATCGTGCTGAATAAGCACACAACCCCAAAATCCTGAAATAGACGTATCCGGATAATCAACAGGCGCGGCGAACTGGTCAGCTTTACCACGGTCAGCCGTGGTTGCTCGTTCTCCGGTCCCTCCGCCGATTGACTGTTCTCCAATCCCCTCATCAACATTGCCGGATCTGATGTCCTCAACAGAAGGGATCCGAAATTAAAGCCCTCCTCCGGACTATAGATCGGGACTGCAACAGTGTCAGCAGTGGCTGCTGCACCACTGCTTCTACTGCGTCTACAGCTTTATGGCGAAGCGGGATATATCAAAATCTTGCCAACGCCAACACCTCCCAGACTGCCAACTAGCGTAGGAGGGTACTCCAACGTCCGTGATAGATTCTGATGTGCTCACCTTGTTTACCAGTTGGCGAGCTAGCTCTACTACTCCATCCATCTCGAGACGCCTGTTGACGTGAAGAGAACCAACCTGGCGAGTCGCTGGGCCCTTGGTAACTGTGTGGGTGCTGTCCGATGGGAGTGTCAGCTTTAATGGGGTTTGTCTCGATCAGCGTCGACGAGATCCTTCGTCCTTGCTCCTATGAGTAGCCACTTCCTTTAGTGGGGTATTGCGAGGTGAGAGTGACACCGGCCAAAACTACCCGGGGCTCGCGACGTGCAGCAGCGTGGGGTGGGCAAATGATGTACCTTTCTGTACCGCAAAGAAGTGCGCAAAGCAAATTCGACTCTGATTGATAGCTTCTCTAGCCTTGTTTGTCTATCCTCAACCGCCTCACATCTTTCCCGATGTCTGAAAATGCCGTATTTCTAATACACACCGCCATAGATATCACCTCTTCATGGGTACAAATCAGTCCTTGCACAAGAGCACCTCCTTGATTGCGCCCTCGCCACTTAACCAATGTAGTGCGGGCTCTTACTCTGTGATATACAGAATAAAGGTTTCAGTTGAATAAAGTATGTACTAGTATATTGCCACAATTTATTTGTAGTAAGCTCTCTCGCGGACGAGGTAATAAAGATAGTGCGAAACAAGACAAAAATGACCAAAACATTTCAAGATTTCCGTTGGTTGCTATATTTGCGATTAACTGCCGCAATATGTTCCCGGTAATGGCGATTCCTTCCACCAGAAGTGCGCCAGCTACACGTATCTTGCTGTCCCCTCTGTTTTCGCGAACCAAACGTTCGGCCAGTTCTTGACAACTAGAAGGACGGAGAGAAGTACCGGTCGAAACTTTTAGTAAGAACGAGATGAATATGGTAAGAATGGACAAGGTATTTAGTTAATGTGTCTTTCCTAACTGCTGTCTTCTCTTCCGTCTACATAGCCAATGTTGCGGTCCTACTCCTCGTCCTCCTCGTCCTCGCAATCAGAATCTTCATGTTTGCGCTTGCGATAGCGGGAATTCTTCCGCATATGCATCGGAATCAGGTTATTGCACCCCCACACCGTATGCTAAATTTGGCTGCGAGTGAGTGTACTGCCAGTCTCCTCGCGAGGCGCCTTTGCATCTATTCTTACAGGTGTTATTTCGGAATCGGTGCGTTGTCGCAGGTATCGGTGCCGTCGCGAACTCTTCCGCTTCATGTTCCCTTCAAATGTCACAACTGATCGTGCGTGTTCATACCATCCATCCCAGCGTGGTAATCTGCTACTAGCTGCGGGCGTGGCACCAGCTCCACAGATCCTGTCGCCGTATTTCTTCGTGTCTCTACGGTTAGCTTTGTTGAGCGGCCAGCCGCTATCAAATACACCGGCGAGGATTACATCTACGCTGTCGCAACAAAACCAGGGTGCTGCACGGCTTGAGTGATCCGATAGGTCCCGTGGTGCATGTCTTTGGACCCGGCTTCTTCGCGAATGGGAGGGCGCTTGGCTATCCAAGACGATCACTTTGTAGAGTATCAATGTAGTAAAACCTCTTCTCACGTAACTTGAGTGTCAGCGCACACGAAGAAGAAAAGTTGTCTGCGATTAAGAGTCACTACCCCGAGATTCCGACGAACACTTTCGCCACGTTGCGAGTGACAGCTTTCCTTTGGCCTTCCGTTTGTTTGCTTCGCCTCCAAGGTAGACCAAAACTCTGTACAATACAGTGCAGAAGACATTATCGCCAGCAATCAATAATCAATTCTGCGTAATACAGAATACAAAAGGAAACTCCCAGAGCAGCTTATTCTTTAGAGGACCTTGTGCGGAACCCTGTTTCAGCGCAGCATGTCTTACAGCCCTTGGTTCTGTAGTTGTGAGGTTTGTCCTTGTTATACACACGAATCGGGTTGAACTAGCTGCGGATTGGGATTGAGCCTTCATCAAAACTCACACGTGACCTCCAACGAAATCCACGGCGAAATGCTTTATCAAAAACTCCAAGGATTTTCCTCGCCTGCCATACGTCGCAGCCCCAGCAGAGTTGCTCACAAAATACAGCACCATAAAGAATTAGATTGTGGTAAACATCGCACAGAATACCTTTTGATCACACAATGATCCTGATTCAGTACACCCCACTAAAGTCATCTCATGGTCATGTCGTCCTGCTGGATCTCATCACTGTCATCCTCGAAGTTATCGTGTGACTCCACGTCGCCCACATAATCCACAGGAGTCAGGGGTACGTCCAGTGTATCCTCTTCACTGTCCTCACCGTCATCGTCGTTAAGAACCAACTCGTCACCAACTTAGTCCTGGTATTGACGTCGTCCGACACAACAGGCCCAAACAGACGCTCTGAGCGCAAGGCATCAATGAAATAGTCAGTGTCCAAGAGACCCACACAGCTGTAGTCGTCTTCATCTTCATTCTTCTTTGGTACAGCTGGTAGTAGCCATATCCCGGAAACGATAATCTGTATTGTACCGATTAGTTTATTCTGTGTCCTACCGCAGAGTGTACTCTGTATGGTATATGAACAGGTGTGCCGCTTTCTGCATCTGCATCTGCAATAATGGCTACAGCAACCGAAGCAAGTATCAACGTTAGTATCGTGATACCTTCATTTGTGGAGTATCTCGGCGATATTGCTAGACATAAAAAAATGCTGGTGCGTACACTTTATTAACATACAAGCATTGTCTTATATTCACATCCAAGGCAAAGATAAAAACTTCTAGAAAGCAAACGATTTGGTGATTACCAGAATAGTGAGACATTTTGTTTTCGGTATATCTAGCAACAGACGATGGGCTGCCACTTTTACGAAATTGAGTATACTCTGAGGATCTGGACCCAACATCGGACGCAGAGCAAGGATCTTCACGCTGCTCCATCCCTATCCTAAGATCCGCCAAACATTCTAGTATACGCGCCCAATCGCACTCTGGAGTCATTGAGAAAGCGGATCCAATTAACAGCAACTTCAGGCACAAACAATCTAGCAAATGGTGGCCTAGCTCATAGCAATCAGTAACAAGCTAAGCAGTGACAACTCACCTACAGTTATGGGTGATAAGGAGTGGATAAAACGTGCAGCATGATTACTGTCGATAAACTGCGATAGAAGAATATAAAAGTTAACGATGTTTTTTTCACTTGCCTGCTCCAATTGAGATAATTCGAAGCTATTACGATGTGTTGGTGCTGCACAGCGTGGTGGTGGTCTCCGAAATCTGCCATCCATAATAGAAGAAAGACTTTAACTTTAAGCATTCAACCACCAGAATGACAGTAGAACGTACATTTGGTAGATGGAAAGGTGTGTATTAGAGGGAGGTCAAGACTGAGAAATTCTACAAAGTGAGCAAGAGATCATTTTGTGGTTAACCATTACTCTGCGATTTCAACGCAGAACGGGACCTTGCACATGAGCTAAGCAGCTCAGCGGCAAGGCCCTGTTTTTGACGCCCCGCGACGTCAATTTCGATGTGCAAGTGCCAACGACGACATCAAGATTTTACTTGAAGAAGAATTGGCGCTAAAATGTCTGATGATACGATGTTGACATTCATGCTTCACCGTAGACGATTATCATCAACTCGATGCTGATTGTGCCACTACGGGTGCTCGACTAATGGGGATTGCAATCTCGCCATGAGAGCACGCCGACGATAAATGACAAATCCACTCGTGCATGTTTGAGCTGGAGCCACGCGCCGGTGGCTCCAGTTGGAAGGAAGCACTTGGTTACAACAGGAGCCCCTGTAGGAGCTCGATTCGACTACAGTGGTAGCTGAACTAGAGGCGCGCGGGAGACTGGGGTCGTATTTTCTTGATTGGCAGCGGATCCTCTTCGTCTGCAGCCGGCGTATCGGGGGTCACTGGAGCTGCGAGTGGCTATATGAGCAAAGGCACGCTGTTCAGTAGGTCTTGAATCCCGTCGCGCTCTGCAAGAGCAATCTGCAATTGATTGGATGCGCTCTTGAATTTTTGTCGCCTCAGCCGCTACTGAGTCCAGCTTGGACGTCAACACCTTGATCTCATTTCCATGCTGTTGAAATGGAACATGCAGCGCCATGACTTTACACTCAAGGCGAGCCACCGTCGATCGCACAGTCTCCGCGCCGGAGCCTGCGACAAAGCGGTACACGTGAGAATGCAACTTCGAGCTGACAAACGTACGTGCGGCGGGAAGGTTCTCGGTGGTGTTTCGATGCTTCGCTCGCTCCGTCTGAAGGGCCGTCAAGCTCTTCTCAACGGCGGCGGGGCGATGGATCAGTCAGTCACGCTCTTCGAGACAGCGGTCGTGCTGTAGCTGCAGATGGGTCATGCTGTTGGTGGCGACTCTCTGCTGGGCTTCGACTACCTGCAAGTGCTATTCGAGTTGACAAGTCGTGTTGACGGCGCTGTCGCGATCGCGGATCACCAGATGCAAGGTTTTCTGTAGCTAGGCGCTTCTCTGGGCAACCTACGACGATGCAGCTTCGCGATGCGCGGCGACTCCAGCCAGTTCCACCTTGAGACGGTCGACACAGGCTTGAAAATTGTTGACGACTTAGGCTTTCGAGCTCTTCAGCGTTCAGTAGCGTTCGCGAAGCTCGTTCAGCTTCTCTTAGTCTTCCGCACGGTCACCAAGCTCTGTCTCGAAGTCGCTAGCGCGTTGTTTCACCTCGGACAGGTCGTTTACGACTTGGTCGTAGCGCTGCTGACAGTAGATGACGTATGGAGATGTGGTGTAGCGATTATCCGCTTTGATGCCCATACTGAAACTAAGTCAGCGCCGAGTCTAAGGCTAAGCGAGGACTGGAGCGCCTACCCTAGGCAACACCTAATCTAGGTCGAAAGCAGGCTATACTAGGCTGGGAGGGCCTATTCTAGGCTCTCACGAGGTTTCGCAACTCCGCGACAGTTCACTTGAAAGTGCGGGCGAAGCTTGGTAGTGGAGTGCGCAGTAGGGAGTAAATCCGAAAGTGATATTGATTCAGCTAAAGGTTTTTGTCTTGGTCCCCTCCTCTCCTACCTTTGGTTCTCATGATACGCAAATCTGTCGTGGACACGCTTTAATGGGACGGACACGATTGGGAATAGACTTGAGTTTTTGTATAGAGCCAAACTGATGTGTAGCCTTAAACCAAACCCACTCGGATACTTCAACTTCTCGCCCAATCAGAAACCACCACACGTGCCCCTTCGCCAATGACAAGCACCAAGCGCGTGGCAGCCACACGCTCAGCACGCGCACCACGGTCCCCCGCGATACGATGAAATGCATATCCTCAACAAGTTCGAGTCTTCGCAGAGAGTTGCCGAGATCCAAAACGAACCTTCGTTCACTGAGTATTTGTATAGGGCATACTGAAAGACACAGAAAACGATCAGGCCGAAAGGCCACACTAAACAGAACAATATTTCCACCGACTACTCAAGCCGCACAAGCTCCTGGACTTCCAGAGGTAAGACTTGTGTGTGTGGTTTGGATTATGTCAGTTCGGCGAACGCTGTGAGCAGTGTGTGCGAGCGTTCATTGGCAAGGGCAAGAAGTGTGTGTGTGTTGCATGAAAGGGATTGATTCGCGGCAAGTTCTGAGCCGCTACATGATCAAGGAGAGCCTATTCGCCTCCGCCCAACCCCTATTAGTCGTGGCTCTGCTGCGGCGGCTCCGAAAGCGCTTTCCCCAGGTGTGGCTTCCTCTCTTTAGAGGAACCCTGGAGCTTGAGTGAGGTTATTGTGTGTCAAGCGTCCTAGCAAAGCTCGGAGCTAGTAGCGCTGTTTGGTTTGCCGAAACATCATAGAAGAGTGCATTTGACTGGCTCTGGGTGAGTCGAGTTAGGCGTTCTACAGACGAACCCTCAACTCTCGTCGAACCTTCGCAAAAGGGAGAGACTTGCTGTTAAAGGCAGGGACTACTGTATTAAGGCTACGTTGCTAAGTGGAGTAATCCGTACACCACAGAGATATCTTCTTTCCCGAGTCCACCAGCGGTCGATCCAGTTCTTCGGCGCGCTAATGTTCTGCTTGATAGGCGGCTTGGACCCGCATGTGGTCGTCTTGTAGCATGCGAATAGCTTCAACACGATTCAGCATGATTTGAAGGACGTCCAGCGAAGACCGAGCTGCTGCAGCGTCGGCAGGAGGAAGAGCGAGGTCGACAAGCGGCATGGCAGGTCGATCGGCACTTGTGGAGGTGATGGACGCGACGGCAGGGGACTGGACGCTGTCTGGAGCCGAAGATTTGACGCCTCCATACACAGGAGAAGGCGCGGTGTCTGCAAATGGTCGAGAGGAAGCTTGGGACGGACGCGAAGTGTCCGCCGTATCGTCTGGAGCGAGGCAACCAAGCGGGGAAGCGCGGCTTTAGTGTGTAGACGCGTGCGCGTGACATGCTCGTTGAGGAGCGGTTCACATGCAGGGGCGGTTGTGGCGGAGCATTTCCGCGGATTTTTCTGACTGACGGACTATCGCTGTGGAGGAGAGGACGCTGCAGCCACTACCGACTGTCTTCTGTACCCGTCGAAAATGCTCCGAGAATCTTCGATGGAAACTTCGGTGGTCGAGTGGATCGATATGGACCAACAATATCGATCGGCAGCGATCCATGAGTGATTTGGTATAATTATTTCAGTACCCCGGCGATTCAGGTGTAGAAGGGCGTCATCAAAGAGCATAATCAACAACGCACGCGTAATCAAGATGGCGCGCATGGAGTTGTTGATTTGTACCCACAAGTCCAGCGATCTTTGCTGTAATCTTTTCGTGCTGGACTCATTGAGGGACACGCAGGGCGGTAGAAGATAAGCAGATAGAATAGGACATAAACAGAGTAAAATTTACTTTGTAGACATCAAGCGCTCTTCTTTGAGGAACGGGGACGTACATTGGCCCATCCCACGCTGCTGCACGTCTCAAACTCCAGGTAGTTTTGGCCGGTGTCGCTCTCGCCCCACAAGATCCCAACTAAAGAACGTGGCTGCTCGTAGGAGCTATAAAGAAGGACAAGAACAACGGGCAAGCCCGATCAAGGCCGACACCCCCACCAGGCAGCAGGTGAAGCATACCTATGCTGTTGCCAAGGACCCCGCAGACTCGCCAAGTCGGGTCTCTTCACCCAGCACTCGTCCCGAGACACCTGGAAGAGTAGAGCTGGCCCGCCAACGGATACACAAGCTGATCACATCAGCATCCATCACGGATGTCGGAGTACCCCCTCCGTTAGTTGGTAGTCTGGGCGCGTTGACATTGGCAAGATTTCGATAGATCCAACTTCGCCACAAATGCTCGTTTCTTTATTTTCTAACTACATCACAACCAGTAGTGCGCGACAAAGTTAACTTTCGCTGACGGCAGGTTCCACCGATCGAAATCTGTTTTAAAGAACTAAAGAGTTGAAGACGGCTACGATGGATTCCAAGGCTGCTGCCACGGTGGTCACAGATGGCGAAGTCAAGATGACAGTGTTACGACCGATGTACGAGTTGACGGTTGGTCTCAAGTTGCCGAACTGTAGCCACAATGAGCTGGTCAAGTGGAGCCGCGAACAAATGCAGTATGAGGTGAAGATCCATCAGCGGTGTTCCGTAACGGGAGAAGACTAAGCTGGTGTTGTCTATCGTGTCAAGGGATCGATAAAGCCGTCGCTATCGAACACGCTGTACGATTACACACTGAAGAAGCACAAGGACACGGTTATGGGAGAGGAGCTTGTGACCCTCATCTAGGCAAAAATATCGGGCAATGAAGGGGTGTTTTCGTGCCCGGTGTGAAGGCATTGTGCCGCGATAGGCTACACATGGACCTGCGAATTGAGAATTCAGAATCCCGAGTGATCAAGTACTTCCAGGGCTCCAAAATGCTGGTTGAAGAGGAGGGCCTGCATAACCTCATTGGGAGACCCAGTGCAGCAGACCCAGAGAGAAGGTCCAAGATGACGACTCGATGCAAGTCGAGAATCTGCAGCGAAGGTTCTCTGGATCGGAGTGGAACGACTGATGGGCCTAGAGCACAGAGCGTGTCGAACTGACGATGGGATGCTGTTTGACCTCATTAACCACCACACCAACTCCAAAACATCTTCCACCGCGAAGCCCAAGAGACGGGCTCTCGTTAAAGCAACATCTTTTAGCGCCTCTCACGCACCTTCACGCACCTTTCACGCACATTGGAATTCGTAGTTGCGCAACTCCGTTCGTGACATTCGCAGAGCATTTCGTGATATTTGCGTTAGTTAGCACATGAGAACGACAAGCAGAAGGTGGAGACCGCAGCAGGACTCGATTTTGATCGGACGGGGACATCTCTCTGTTAGCAACACCTGGACAACTAGCTGAAGCTGCAACTACTGCGGTTGTATTTTGGCTCAAACGGATGCTTCGCTCTAAAGAAGCGATAAATTCTCTTGTTGACAGCATGGACACGAGGCCAGACCTCGGCATCTTTCGCATTTTCGACCGATTCGCATCTGCACACGAGGGTGGTGCACATGGCATGCACATCATTCAAGCTCAGCTTACGCATTTCGAAGGTGTCGTCGCCAACGACGAGGCTGTACGCTTACGGCGGTGCTCGACCGTTATCAATGGTAAAATGAGAAAGATCTATAGTGAAGGGACTCCACGGAGGAGTCACTTCAAGGAAAACCCCATAAGCCACAAATAAATACATTTGCTTCCTAGCTACACGGCTTGGCGTTAACGAAGTCCGTCCAGTTGTTCAGCCACCGCTTCCTCGCGTGAACCCGTACCACCGCAGATTTGGGGCCAATTCTACAGGAGTTGTTAATCTGGAGGAAAGGCCACCATATTTTGCAACAACGCTTGACCTAACCAGCAAACGCCGCAGCTTACTCCGTCGGATTGCACAGGCGTCTTCTGTCGTACAATCTCCACTATCGGCGTAAATCCACTATGCGAGTCAGATACACAACCATTTTGCGCAAGTTCGTCACGATCAATGTCGCGTTTGTGCCATGCTTGGAGCAAACGTAGTGTATACTTCTCCCAAATTCGTTCCAGGAACGGCATATTGATGTCGCCAAGTGGATCGTACAAAATCACAGTGACGTGTGGATTTTGGTCAGCACCGGCAGGTTCAGGAGTTTGCTTCTCTTCACAGCCACCTCGAAGCCGCACAATCTGAAGGAGTCAATGCCTGAGACTCTTCATATACACCGGCACAATAATGGTTTTGAACGATGTCCACCGTTGCTCTGGAAAAATAAGTTTGTCTTCCACGACGTTGACGGGGTCAACAGTGTAACATGCGGGCAGTCGCGCACATATTTGTTGAAGAGTACCGTGAATCACAGCATCGTTTAGCATTGTGTGCCCGGCGAGATGGCCTGCGATGTTGAGCAGCAAAATTTGGTTTCCCTTCGTTGTGAACTTGCGTATTAGCCAGGACTCTGCAAGAAGTTGCGCAATTTCTAGTGCCAAGTTCGGCAAGGTCATCGTGGTGTCTTTGTAAAGCCGTTGCGATACATCACTGAGCGACTGCCAATCTCATTGCGTTCATTCAAGATCTTCCTCGTACGCGGTAATGATGCCGCGAAGTTCGTAGATCTGAGTCACCAATCCAATATGTCTCCTGTACAAAAACACTTGCACGTTAGCGCACAACACTAAGCGCTGTAAAAAAAATGTAATACATGCTCTGAAAATCCTGGCAAGCCAGATGCCATTGTTGCGATCGGAATTGGATTGCCATCTCCTGGCTCCAGATCATGGGACATCTGCTGCTGCATTCGCCATGATGAAAACGCGGTGTTGAGCCTGGAAAGTATCACCGGTGGCACCAAAATGTTGTAGATAAAATCAGCAGGAAATACAGGACAGGAGACTCTTCTAGAAGCGCAGCCATGTCCGTAAAGTCTTTGTCGATCATCAAAGATTCTATACTCTTCCATGTCGGATTAATCTTCTTGAAAAACGAAAGGACCTCTTTCAAGGTCTCTTTCTGCTGGTTGATACACAGAAAGTCAAGTACCGAGGCATCCCCACCGGTGGCAACTGTTACTACAAGACTCGTGGAGTCTTACGTCTTTCTCTGTGCACGTGCACCGCTACGCAGCCCCGCTGCAAAAATCGGCCAATCAAAATCTTAAACCGTTCTTCTGTGTTTACGCCACCAAGGCGATAGTTCGTGAGATTTCGGATGCATTGGGGGAGATGTCATGCCCGTCATACAATGTCATGTTAGTGTTGTGGCCATACGCCGCCGAAGCTATCCATTACCCATTTCCCGAGAGATACAAGCACTAATCTGTTTCGTACTTGACTTTGTCTCGATCAAACCCATCCATGGTAGCAAGCAGCTCGTTGGTAATCACATCTTTGCTACGACACAGTGCTGTGTAGAGAGCCTTAGACAAATTGTGGTTAGAGCTCGCACCTGCATGCACACAAACAATAATCCAAAGGTTAACTCCCCGAATGTCGGCAAACAACCAGCATTGTACAATACCTAGTGTGTGACCTGAACGACCAAGCGACTCTTATGCACTACTTTAACTTGAAATTGAACTTTGCAGCCACAACAGTGCTTGGTCCGAACAACGCGTTTGCCTGTGTCTCTAGAATTCTGTTCACACCCAAGGGTGCACTTGTACTTTCGGGGCGCCAATTTGAAATTTGAGGGGTTTGGTTATGGGGCTTGTTCTTGTTGTGATATTTTGTTGTGGATGTGTGGAGCTGTCGGTAAACCACCTTGTTCTCTTTAGAGTAGTTCTCCCAGGATCGATCAAACGATTCCCATGTATCGAATTCGCGGCCTAAAATAGAAATGGCCTCAGCTGCGATGCCAGCGAGCAGTTCTCCTTCGCCTATCTCATTTTTATCTACGGATACAACAGACGTTTGATTACTTGTAAGATCAGTAACATCTCTGGCAATTACCCGTACGAGCGGGTGCTTCTGAACGTTGAGTAGGAGGGAGTTCTTCGTCGGGTCCGCTTAATCCATTAGATGTTAAGCAGCTACAAGCTCTGCTTGAGGCAGTCGACACGAACGAAGAGTCGTCATCGCTGTGTACATGCCCTACAAACTCTCAATTAGAAACGCTTCACAAATGAGTATCACTACTGATGGATTTTCTTCGTTTTTGACGGAGTCTTCACCGAGGTGACGTGTGTCTCTTTCTACCACGTTTGGATTTTGATCCATCGTGGGTGATCTGCGATCTACAAGGAAATGATCAGCTTTAGCCATGCATAATAGATCGCATTTGCATGTACTCTTCTCTTTCCCCTGATGTCGAGGTTGCGCAACTTCTTCCAGGAAATCGGCCACGCAGCGTCGACCTCCGCATCTACCTGGAAAGTTGCCGAATGAGGATACCGTGGGCCTTGCGTTGGACCTCTAACGCATGCTTTCACAAATTTCGCGAAGACGCGTGAAGGTGCGCGAAGTGCAATAAGCGGAGTTGCTTTAACGACATCGCGAGAGACGAAGGACCAGACATGTGCCGCAAAGGAGACAATTCAAGCGAAAAATACCGACAACACCGCGGGTGGAGCCAAGCGGATTCTGCCGACAACGTCCCCGGTCAGCTTGAATGGGTCTTTGGTAAGCACGAAAGTGGCGTCGTCATCAGGAGCTAAGGATGCCAAACGGGTCTGCAAGGGGCACACTGGGTACGTGAGTGCCCGAGCCTGAGTGAAGAAGATCCGGCTGTATATATTGATAGTCTGCGCAAGAAGGAGTAGGCCAATGCAAAGACTGTTTGAGCTGCTCAAGATCTGGCTAGCGTGCTAGCCAATTATTTTTGGTTGAATGTAACCGTGGAGGTACCGTATGTAATCAACTCTGGCGCAGACAGGTCGATGGTGCTGGCGGTTGTAATGGACGATCTCACTGTAGTCTCGTCTGCTGTCAAGGTAATGGATCTGAGGACTCCAATTGACGCCACACTCACCGATGGTATGGACGTCACTTGTACGGAGTCGATACGGCTGGATATACGTCTAGTCATGGCTTTGGGAATAGTCAACCCTGAGATAGGATGTGTCTGATGATCCTCCTTGGGGGAGGGGGAGTTTCTACTGGGCGATGAGACACCTCGATCTCTTGGAATTAATATAAACACCAGATTGAGTAGTTAGCTACTTCCATCGCCGCTCACGGCAGCATAGACAAGTTCGATACGCCAGAATACGGACAGGTGGAAGACGACGAGATCCACAAAAGTATTCGTTAGCTGCTAGACGAGGCACGTGCGAATGGCATCGGCGAGTCACATATTGCAGAGGTCAAGCTGTTCTAATAGGGATCCACTACGACTCACATTACAGCACGACTCCAAACCAAAAGAGAAGTCCGCATTACGACGAACTATCGCGTTGTCAACAGCAGGATGGTGTCTATTGCAGGCACAATGCCGAATGCCGAATCAGACTGCAATGTCACGAGCAGTTCGTGGTGCAGTCGGTTTTGCGAGTTTGATTTACTGATGTGGTTTAGGATTCCATGTGAAAACTCGTTGGTAGTACGGATAGACTCCACCCACAACAAAACGTCAACCAGGAAGGTCAACGAGAGTTGGGGCTCAAATCTGAAGACCCAGATTCAGCCCTAGCACCGGGATGGACTGGCCTTGCGATCCGTCCACGCAAACTTCCCAAATAAACAGACGCCACTAGCACGAGCTTGCTAGCGCGCCAAACCTCGCTGGCCCAACAGCAGAAGGGTCCAAAGCCAATTAAGGCCAACTGCGAGTCCACCGAGGTCTCAGCCTGCGGTGACCTTTAGAGAAGCGGGGATAACATTCAACTCCGAATACAATCGCTGGCAATTCAGCCATCACGCTATACACACTCAACCTTCCCACAAACTCTTGGCTTGGCCGTGGGGCGAGCACTGTTCTCGCGGATAAACGTGCCCACCGACAGACATAAATCCGCTCAAACGGGCGGATCTAGACGCAACGTACCGAAGACGATTCCGCTGCCGGACTTGGTCCTTGTGTGCTTGAGGGGAAATTCTGTTCTGAATATTCGGGCTTATGTAAATCCCATCTTTCCTACTTTCCATACAAATATGCAGTGAAATATGATCCGTTTCCAAACTGCGACCTCGTTGAACCCGCCGCCGAGATCCCTGAAGAGTCGCCGAGCTCTCAGACTGGCCACCGAGGTTTTGGAGACGTCGAGTCGTTGCTACAGAGCTTTCCGAACGGTCATCGAGGCCTCCAGCAGTCGCCAAGCCTTGGGAAGGATCGCCTCGATCTTTTCCGTTGTCATTGGTGACGTCGACATGTCGCCGACGATTCTGAGGAATGGCCAATCACGGCGCCTTCCGTTGAGCGTAGTGGGTCAATCCACAAAAGTGGTTCCCGCCGACTGACCATTGAGACCTCGCCAGACTCAAAATCCAGCCAAACAGGGAAGACTCCGTTGGGAATGACCCGGGTGAATCCTCGCCACGCAGTGCGATGGCTGACGACTCGCCCCCGCTTCCCAGGGAAATCGCTAACCCACACTGAAGGGGTTTTGGCAGGTCTCCGCTGCACTCCGACAGCCGAGATATATACTCGCTCATGACAAAGGACGCCGTTTACACGTCAACGTGCCTTCCCCAAGGTGCAGCTGACTCGGCTCTGCATTTCCAAGCTCAGCTGCAACGCATTGTCGCACCTCTGCTACACAGCAACTGCCTTCGTCGGTGGATGAGTTTGCGCAGGTGATGCGAGAAGTTTTGAGCTGATTAACTCCCATGGCCTGAAGCTCAGTGTGAAAAAATGCGTCCTATTCCAGCTTTAGCTATTGTGGTTAGGCAAACTGGTGTCGCTAATGGATATTCAACACGACCCAGAACGCCCCACAGCGGGGTCTAGCCTACCATCACCATCAATTGTAGCGGCATTGCATGGGCGAGTTGCCGCACCACTGTAAGACTGTCTGGAGCAGCAGATGCGAGTGATTGAAAAACGCAACAAGAATGGTCAGCAAGCAGCATCTCAATGGAATTAAGAGCTCAACGCAAGTTTTCTCGCAGTGAAAATACCTTCTCTTGCGAGTTGCCACAGTCACTGGCACATCTTGCGGACAATGCTGTCGTGTGTCTGCTGATTGATGCCATTGTAGATGGCTCGAGCCTCATTGTCAGCCAAGTGGTTGTTGGGATGACGAGCTGCCTGTTCACCACCAGCAACATTACTTGCTGGCGTGCAATGGAGAATTATTTAAGGGGTCTCAACGAGATCATGCAAACCTCATTTTCATCTTTAATCTATCAACGAAAGTCAAACGTCACGTCCGCGACAAGCTGCAAGCGCCGGGCACTGCGTACCTGAAGCCTACCGTAAACAATAGAGCACCTTGAGTGAGTGAATAACGCCTAGGCCGACCTTGTGGCCTACCGTACACAATAAAGCATATTGGAGTAAATAATGTCTGGGCTGACCTTGTCTCCCGCTGAGGCCATCAACCGGAGCTGGCTGCAGCGCAGGTTGTGGTTCGCGAAGTTTTCGCAGTTCGCATGAGAAGAACCACCACTTCCTTGGACTACACGATGAGGCGTTCATGTGGCCAACACGAAATGATACAATATACTGGACGGCGGGTGCATTTACGTGGACAAGAAAATGTGGATCCTATCACCTACCATGAGTCTAGCGCGCCGCCTGCTGATCATCTCACATTGTGGATCGCAAGGCAACTGTGGCGAAGAGACAACAGTGACGCTGGTTCAAAAGCGATCTCGTGGAGTATTTGGCCAGCAAAGTTCAAAAGCTCATCCGGAAATGGTATTTGTGCAAGTATGCGAAGGACGGGGTGTTGAAGCTGCATCTATGGAGGCCGAAATATGAAACCAAAGCGCGTAATGAGGATGTTTAGTGGTGATTTTTGAGAAGTGCACGCTGTGACAGCATGCCAGCTAGTAGTTTGCTGGCGTACGCCACCACTCGGTCCATGTCACCAAAGAGGCTGGCCACCACGCCCTCATCATCTTGAAGGACGACATTGTCCCAGGACCTCGGGGATGACGTACGTCGAGCGCTTGGCTGGAGTGCAGCCCCGGGAGTTCGTACTTTTAGGGAAGGGTAGCTTCAGTGCGAGCAGCTGTGCGAGGTGCAGGTCGAGGAGAACAGCGCGTTGGACGATAGACGAATAGGGGGCACGACTAGTTGAACGAAAATGCTGTCTTTGTAGCTGTTAGTCCTGAACAGTTCGACCTATTCTGAAGCCAGCAAAAGCGGTTATGAAGTGAGTTTGCAGCCGAGTGCGCGCGCAGTTGACGGCATCATGAACTTTCATCCCCTGCGCTCTCACCGGGGACAGCCCTTGCGCGACACCTCGCCTCTCTGTCAAGCCAAGGCGGCCTCAGCACGCTGGCGACCTCCGTCCCCTCGTCGCCAGATCCGGCCATCCCTCGGAAGGCGCTAGTGAATGTGTCAGTCGTTCGACGAATCAGCATCCTCCACGGCTCTCAATTCAGCCAATATAACGGGGTCGTCCTTTGGGATATTGCCGTCCGCACAGGACCCGGGACATCCTCCCCGACTGAATGCTCAGCGTTCTTGGCGAGCCTTCTCCTTCGGTCTTGGTCAACTTCAGCTTTCCAAATCGCGGAGTCAGGTAGTGATCGAACGCGGCATCGTCGTCTAAGGTAGCTTTCCGGGCATTGGTATCGGTGTTTGCCGTCATAGCCGTTCCAGCAAACACTCGTTGCCGTAGTTTCTCTTCACGGGCAAGGCGCTCAGATTCTATTCTAAGGGATTCCGGTAGCTGTCCCTACCAACCCTAGTGGGGTTCTTGACGAGGAGTGCATGGGCAGCTGGTGCCCGTCCTTCTTCGGCTGGAACGAATTCTGATGGTGATAGTGGAGTACTGCAGCACATCGTCTGCTAGAATGGTAAATGAGAAACAGAACACTTGAAATACAGGTTTCCGACCAAGGAAGCCATTTCCGTAACGAGGTCATTGCCTCCATCTACTCCAGGCTCAAGATTTAACAGTCCCATTCACACAGGGCGAATACACGAGTGAAAAGGAATGGCCCTACCTTCTGCCTATCTTGAAAGTTAACATTAACTACATCCTCTGTAGCGTCGCTGGCTGGGCGCGCTCCCATTGATCAATATCTGCGCCTGCCGGCTCCAAGTGCACTTAATGCAATCATGGTGCAGCGCGATGATATTTCTGCTAAGATAAGGGTGGAAGCAGGTGTTGACAACTAGGTCAAAGCGCTTATAGAAGTTAGCGTCGATATCGCATTGCGATGATAGCTTGTGTGAGACTTCCAATAGCAGTGAATCTATAGACTCATTAAATTCGAAGCTCACCTGTACCTCTAAGCAATGTTTAGCTATCGAGTGCAATGACAAGATATTTATTTAGTCTATTGTGACAGAATCCCATGCGTTAATGATTGCAACAGTACACTCCGCCATTTTTTCTTAAAGAGCACGCAGCGAAAAACACAAAGCAAACCCCACTCGTGCTTAAGATGCATTGCTGTTAGCGGGAGTTGAATATCCCAAAAACGTGCTCAGTTTGAGGCGAGGTATCTGCTCAACTTTGCGTTACTTCAGCTGATTTGGAGAAAGCTCATTTGAGGCTCATTTCTACACAAAGCAGGACAAAAGCCTAATACTTGCATTGTTTATTTCCTATTTAGTGGTCTATGTGCGGTACTGCCCCCTCCCCCGATATCTCGTAGCACATCGCAATCAAATCGAGTCAACAGCCAATCCCCGCTCAATTCCCGCGCATTTTCTGCTCAGTTCTGGGGCCATTTTCTGCTTATAATTTTGTGCTCATTTCGTAAGGTTCGACTCCGCCTATTGGTACGCTCGGACTACAAGCTGGCGGTCGGAAGCAGTAAAAATTAAAAAGCGTCCTAACTTCCTAGTAGCTGATGAGAACGCACATTAAGCGCACGCAAGCAAATTAAAATATATGATAGCTTAACATTTGAAGTGTGTGTCTTAAAACAAACCCAAACCGACACTCTCCAATTAAACCACACTAGGAAGACTATGCGTGTTACCTTAACAACCTTTATGCCCTTAATGGTGCCGTATTGATTAGTAGGGCTTATATTTGTAAATGTTGCAATACTTTGAAATAGAATAAATATTAAGTTCGTGTTTTTTCCCCTTCATCCCGCATTCCACAATGTGAGTCGATGTAGCTGGAGAGTAAAATGGGCTGAACGCAAGAAGCAAAGTGACTGAGGTCTTGAATTTCTAAGTTTCACGGAGGTAATGTTCGTAGTCGACTGTGGAGTCGACTGTGGCTGTAATACGTGAATGAACAGAACTACTGGGTGTTGCTGGTGCCGGTGCTGCTAGGTACCGTGCAACCAACTGCAGGTAACTCATGTTCGTCAGCGGCAAAACCGCCTCGGGCACAAATTCGACGACGGTCAGCAGGTGCGTCGACACTAAGCAGCGGTTATAAAAGCGGCTACACTACACAAGCTCTACGGCGCGCAAACCGACCGGGGTACAACAGCACGACGATGTTGGAAGAGTAACACAGCCAGACGCCAACTACCATCTCGGCGAGTACGATGATCAGGCACGGCAGCATAACCTGCACGCCGGCTACCCCGAGCTCGTGCATTCCGACGCTGGCAACATCTCGGCGAGCGTGGTGATCAGGCTGCAGCAGCACGGCAAGCACGACGACCTTGGATGGGCGGCACAGCCAGCATGCCACGCCAGCACGCCAGTGAGCATCGTGGCGATCTTCGAGACGAGTATGACGACCAGTTGCCAGCAGCACCGCAAGCTCGGCGGAAAGTATCACGGCTTTGGTAGCAGCATCTTGGGGACGGGGTGTGGCGAACCCGGGAAATCGGGAAATGAGGTTTGGCCAGCCGCGTGGCTTTCAAAGAGCGCAGCCCTGGAGGACTGTTTTGAATGGACCAATCCCAGGCGTCCAATTTGCCAATCACCGCCGTGATTGGCGGAATCGTCGGAGCGAACCCATCAGGAAATGTATCCTGGCGAACGGTCGTGTCGGGGTTTTGCGCGCTTGGCAGCGCGATCAGCTTGGGGTTAAGAACGCGGATCAAACTTTACGATATAAATTACGACGCAATTTGCCTTTCCTTCCTGCCTACAAGTACTGCTTCATCCATAGCATTTATGCCGAGCGACAGTGGATTTGACAGCATCCCTGTTGATCACTGGCATATAGGGATTGTGTTGATGATAGTCACGATGTGCAGAAAGCACATGGCACTCGGTATATCCAACATGGTGGACCGCAGTATCCAACGTTGTGGATCTTTTTGTACCATCCAATGTCGACGCTGATTGCATCCTCCACACCAAAATTAACGACCAGTCGGGTTAACCAGTGCTCTGCGTTGGAGGTCGTCGTTGCTGCTATTACCGTCAGTGCGACTCAGCTTCGTGATTTGATAACAAGTGAGTATAACGGAAACGTTTTTATTAGTTCAATTTGCCAAGTGGACCAAATGATTGAGGTTTAGTATGACACCAGTTTCGATTGTAATGGAATACGGGAGACTTTTCGGATGCAGAAGATCTCCTGCTGTTTCGGCTAGCAAATGAGCAGGTAGATCAAGGCAACAGGATTGACTGGAAGGCGGTGAAGCGGGGCATAGCATCTACTCGAAAGTCACAGCGACAGATCCGACCATAGACAATGAAGCGAACGTATGGAATAGATCTCGACCGATTTCTGAGGCACTTTTGGGGGCAGGCTCCCAACTCCACCATTAGGACCAGACTGGACGCTGAATTAACACATCATGCAGTAGCGGACATATTTCAAAATATTTCACGACATGATATGTACGCGAGTCGCAGCTCGGCAGACTTACATCCAGGAGAAGTTTTAGCTGCTAGTGTTACTGCGGTTTTGTCGGTACTTCCCCGCTCATAGCGACCGATATATTTATCGATATCGGCTCGGGGTTGGAAATATCGCCACTCAAGCTGCATTGGAGACGCACGTTGAAATAGCAATAATATAGAAATCCAAGGACAGCCTGCTTCTCTATCAAACTCACTCATTTCCGGTGCGGTAAGCAGATAGCCGATGCTCGCGAAGGTTGCCATCTACGAAGATGATGTTCGGCAAGCATGCAACGACACAAAGGTTGCCATGTAATCAAGCACTGTGGTTTATTCAAATAACCTTGTATTTGATCCGTCCACAAACGATGAGCTCGAGGTCTTCATTACCAACGCACCGCGGTTGGTTCACGTCTTGACCACGTTGAAGCTATGGTGGCGCCATCGCAACAACTGCAAACGTCAGTTTTGGACGGTTTGGAAGTTTCGGCAAGAAATCCCGGCTCACGTTTCCTGGTCTAAGAAAACCCACAATATTTACTGGTATACGAAGAAATCTTAAAAAGTCCATGAATAAATAACGTCTTACTTTTACCGGATTACAGGCCCAGGATATCGCAGTTCGTGTAAATTATGTCATGTACTATACTGCGACTTCCCGTTCGTTTGCTGCTCTGGCGACAGTGTTGCAGAGCTACATTTGGAAGCATCTGCTATTGATTCAAGCGGCCAATGTGCCACTTTTGATCTATAGTGCGACTCACAATGTGGGAAGCCATGAAATAGATGGTTTACTATATGTGATTCAAAAACTGCAACATATTAACGGTTGATATAATATAAATCAACTTCTACCAGTCAGTGGCTGCAACGACAGGGGTAGTGCGGCAGTGCCTGCAACGGCAACGGTCGTGAGGCAAGAGGTGGCGGTGCCTGCATCAGAAGTGACAGTGTGGCAGCGGCGGCAGCAGCGACAGCAACAGCGTCGCGCTATCCAGTGAGTCACAGCAGTACCATTGCTATGCGTAGCAGGCAGCGGTAAGCGCAGCATCGCAGTGGAAGGAAGAAGCTCTAATAGCTGCGATAATGATGGCGTCTGAGCTAGCAAACCTCGCCACCACCAGACGCCGGTGGGGGTGTTGTCAAGAGTGATGTGACGACGCCTCGCCAAGCGACCGTGTGACGTGGACGCGTCATCAGTGAGGTCGGAGTGACCTTCACTGTGTGGTACCGCAATCATTCCTGTGATTACGGACGGTGTTTACGTCACAGTGATTACGCCATGATTGTGGGTACAGGATTGTGGGTACCTATTGTGGGTGCAAGATTGTAGGTACAGGATGGGCATCGACGTGGCGTTCTCTGATTGGGTAAGGTAACTGTGTATCCAGTAGAGAATCCAGTAGGGTGTATCCAGTAAAGGATACCCAGTAGCAGGCTTAGAGGTAGCACGCGGTTGCGAACTAAGGACCTGAATCGAATCACTTTGCATTTTGCCAACTACTGCTCAAGTGCTCTTCCTTTAGGTTATGAGCCCAAGCCCCGTCTTCCCTGACCAAGACCCCGACTACGCCTTCGCCATGGACGCCGCCCCGACCGCGACCGCCCGCATCAACAAGTTCGACGGAACCAACTTCCACACATGGAAGTTCAAGATGCAGATGGTGCTCGAGGACCGCGAACTGTGGGAAGTGACGAGTGGGGAAGTGAAGCTCGAGCAGTGCCAGACCGCGGCGGATCAAGCGATGTTTCGCAAGAAGTCGCGCAAGGCGCTGGCGATCGTCTGTCTCGCGATGGAGGACTCGGAGCTGCCGCTGGTGCGGTCGGCGAAGGACGCGCATGATGCATGGTCAAGACTGGAAGGACACTTCGAGAAGAAGAGCCTGGCGAACAAGCTCTTTCTTCGTCGACGGTTCTTCACTACGACGATGGACGAAGGTGATGATGTGCTGGAGCACATCAACAAGCTCAAGACGCTGGCGGAGCAGCTCGACGCGGTCGGCGCTGCAGTCAGCGAGGACGACTTGGTGATCACGCTTCTTGCCAGTCTGAGCGAGTCGTACCAGTTCCTCATCACGGCGTTGGAATCGCGTTCCGACACGCTGATGTGGGAGCTCGTGACGTCTCGGCTCCTACACGAGGACATGAAGCGCAAGGAACAAGGTGGCGGTGCTGACGGAACCGCGCACGCTCAAGGTCAAGCGTTCATGACAAGCGACAACGGGAAGCGCAAGGGACGGCAGGCGCAAGCGCAGAGGACGAGCGCCTGTCATTACTGCGGCGAGCATGGACATTGGATCGCCAAGTGTCCGGTGCGGATCCGCGAGAACGGGGAGCGGCAGAGGCCGCAACGAGCGAACGTCGCGCAGTGTGAAGACGACTCTGGCGACTTCCTCTTCTCGGTTGGTGGCGACGCGGGTGCCTCCAAGCCGAGTGGCATGTGGCTGGTCGACTCGGGTGCGACGCAGCACATGACGTACTCGAAGGAGTACATGAAGAACTACAAGAAGATCTCTCCGGTGGACGTGCATCTGGCGGACGACGGTGTGGTGCAGGCAGTGGGAAGCGGCGACATCGTGATGTCGATGAAGACTCCGCGCGGCATGAAGAAGGGTGTGCTCACGGGTGTGTGGCACATCCCGAAGCTATCGCGCAACCTGTTCTCAGTCGGCCGCTTCACCAGGGACGTTGGGCCAGTGACCTTCGAGAGCGACGGGTGCTTCGCGGAAACGAAGGGTGTCAAGTGGAAGCTCGGCGCTCGTGAAGGAAAGGGACTGTTCAAACTCTGCATGACACCGAGGACGCCTGCTGACGAGGCCAATGCGGCAAGCTCGAAGGATCGCCAAGGGGACACCACGTCGTACCTCTGGCACCTTCGACTTGGTCACATCGGCCATGGCGGTCTCGACGCCATCGTGAAGAAGGGCTACGGCACTGGCATCCCCATGACGTCGGTGAAGCAGTGGGAGGTGTGCGACGGATGCGCACTCGGCAAGCAAACGCGAGTGAGCTTCATGAAGTCGTCGCCGAACCGTGCGAAGCAAGTGCTGGAAGTGGTCCACAGCGATGTGTGCGGTCCGATGCAGACGGCGACGTTCGGAGGCAAGCGCTACTTCGTCACGTTCATCGATGACAAGTCGCACTTCTGTGTGGTGTACCTGCTTCGGAACAAGTCGGAGGTGGCTGCCAAGTTCGCTGCGTTCGTCGCGTTGGCTGAGACGCAGACCGGCAAGCGAGTGAAGACGCTCCGGAGTGACAACGGCGGCGAGTACACTTCGGGTACGATGGCCAAGTTGTGTGCGGATCGCGGCATCGAGCAGAAGTTCACGCCGCCGTACACGCCTCAGCTGAACGGAGTGGCGGAGCGGATGAACCGGACGCTGGTGGAGTGTGCGCGTTGCATGCTGGAACACGCCGGGTTGTCGAAGGAATACTGGGGAGAAGCGGTGATGACGGCCACGTTCCTCCGCAACCGGTGTCCGACGCGCGCCATCAGCCACGACAAGTCGCCGCACCACGTTTGGACCGGCAAGAAGCCTTTGCTGGCGAACCTCAAGGTGTTCGGGTGCCACGCGTACGTGCACATGCCGAAGGAGAAGCGATCGAAGTTCGACGCTCGGTCGGTGCGCTGTCGTTTCCTCGGGTACTCGGAGCACGAGAAGGCGTATCGGTTCGAGGAGATCGAGAGTGGTCGCGTGTTGGTGAGCCGCGACGCGCAGTTCATGGAAGACGTCTTCGACGGTGGGAGACGCGACTACGCTTCGAAGGAGATGGTGGTGGGTCTTCCGACAGATGATGACGAAGACACCACGGATGAGGGGCTCGGTCCGGATCGGATGAGAACGAAGAAGAAGCTGCGCGGAATCAAGACTTTGAGCCCGGCAGCAAGCGACACCCGCGCACACAGTCGCTCGAGGAAGCAGTGGAGATCCCGAGCGCCAAGCGGTATGCGGTGCCGCGTCGACAGCAGCCGCTGGACGAGATGTCTGCCGCAGCTCAAGCGAAGGAAGACTTCGAGGCTGCGTACGTCGTGGATTCAGTGGGAGAGATGCCGACGACGTTCAAGTCGGCGATGGAATCCAGCGACGCAGACAAGTGGAAGGAAGCGTGCGACTCGGAGGTGGAGTCGCTCCGCAAGAACGAGACGTGGATCCTGGTGCCATTGCCGAAGGGACGCAAGGCGATCGGCTGCAGATGGGTGTTCCGCGTGAAGGAGAACCAGTCTGGAGAGATCGAGCGGTTCAAGGCGCGACTGGTGGCGAAGGGATTCTCGCAGAAGTACGGCATCGACTACGACGAGACGTTCGCGCCGGTGGCCAAGTTCACGTCGATCCGTGTGCTGCTCAGTCTGGCGGCCAAGTACAAGCTCACGGTGCATCAGATGGATGTGAAGACCGCGTTCCTCAACGGCTTGCTGGACGAGGACATCTACATGGCGCAGCCGGACGGATACGTGGACGGAGATCGACCCGACTACGTGTGCAGGCTCAAGCGTTCGCTGTACGGCCTGAAGCAGTCGCCGCGGATGTGGAACAAGACGATCGACGAGTTCATGCTGAAGCTCGGGTTCAAGAAGTGCGAGTCCGACCACTGCATCTACCTGAAGCGGGACGGTCACGACATGATGTTCGTGGCGCTGTACGTGGACGATCTGGTCCTCGCGAGCAGCAGCGACTGGATGCTGAAGGACACGAAGCAGGCGCTGAGTGACCGCTTCGAGATGACTGACATGGGCCAGCTCAAGTACTTCCTCGGTATGGAGATCGAGCAAGATGTGGCGACTGGGAAGGTGTCAGTGCGGCAGACCAAGTTCGCGAAGGACATCCTCGAGAAGTTCAAGATGGATGAGAGCAACCCTGTGAAGACGCCGCAGGATCCGGGTCTGAAGCTGACCAAGGCCATGTGCGAAGGAGGTTGCAAGCACGGCGAGACCATGGCGAATGTTCCGTACCGGAACGCCGTGGGCTGCCTCATGTACCTCATGGTTGGTACTCGTCCGGACCTCGCAGCGGCAGAGGGAGTGCTGAGCCAGTTCGCAGCGGACCCCTGTCCGACACACTGGCAGGCGCTCAAGAGGGTCTTCCGCTACATCCGAGGCACGAAGACGCACGGCCTCGTGTTTCAAGCGAGCAGCGGTGACGGACTGCAAGGCTACTCGGATGCAGACTGGGCCGGCGACATCGAGTCTCGACGGAGTACGAGCGGCTACGCGTTCATGATGAACGGCGGATGCATCAGCTGGCGGAGCAAGAAGCAGCGCACGGTGGCGCTCTCGTCGACGGAGGCCGAGTACATGGCGCTGTCGGAGGCAACGCAGGAGGCGGTGTGGCTCAAGGTGTTTCTGTGCGAGCTGGGCGAGATGGCAAGCGATGAAGCGGTGAAGATCTACGAGGACAACCAAGGCTCCATCGCGTTGGCCAAGAACCCCGAGTTCCACAAGCGCACCAAGCACATCGACATCCGCTACCACTTTGTGCGCGAGAAGGTCGAGGACGGTCAAGTGGTGTTGCAGTATGTTTCGACACTCGACATGCTGGCGGACATCATGACGAAGCCAATCGCGGCGCCGCAGTTCGACGCGCTCAGGACCAAGTTGGGCATCGTGGTCGCTGACGAGTCGAGTGGGAGTGTTGTCAAGAGTGATGTGACGACGCCTCGCCAAGCGACCGTGTGACGTGGACGCGTCATCAGTGAGGTCGGAGTGACCTTCACTGTGTGGTACCGCAATCATTCCTGTGATTACGGACGGTGTTTACGTCACAGTGATTACGCCATGATTGTGGGTACAGGATTGTGGGTACCTATTGTGGGTGCAAGATTGTAGGTACAGGATGGGCATCGACGTGGCGTTCTCTGATTGGGTAAGGTAACTGTGTATCCAGTAGAGAATCCAGTAGGGTGTATCCAGTAAAGGATACCCAGTAGCAGGCTTAGAGGTAGCACGCGGTTGCGAACTAAGGACCTGAATCGAATCACTTTGCATTTTGCCAACTACTGCTCAAGTGCTCTTCCTTTAGGGGGTGGGGGGAGGACAGCAGCGGCGGTCAGGCAGCAACGGCGTCCGAGCCAGATAGTATCACTACAGCTAGAAGCACCATCGGTGGCGGTGTAGCGGTGATATCCGAGCCAACGAGCCACAACACAGTTGCAATCAGCGTCGACATTGGATGGTACAAAAGATCCACAACGTTGGATACTGCGGTCCACCATGTTGGATATACCGAGTGCCATGTGCTTTCTGCACATCGTGACTATCATCAACACAATCCCTATATGCCAGTGATCAACAGGGATGCTGTCAAATCCACTGTCGCTCGGCATAAATGCTATGGATGAAGCAGTACTTGTAGGCAGGAAGGAAAGGCAA
Source organism: Phytophthora quininea (assembly GCA_011947345.1). Lineage (NCBI taxonomy): Eukaryota > Oomycota > Peronosporomycetes > Peronosporales > Peronosporaceae > Phytophthora > Phytophthora quininea. Next base: position 46,582 of record JAAVTG010000087.1, on the reverse strand, counting down.
ATTGCGTCGTAATTTATATCGTAAAAGCTTGATCCGCGTTCTTAACCCCAAGCTGATCGCGCTGCCAAGCGCGCAAAACCCCGACACGACCGTTCGCCAGGATACATTTCCTGATGGGTTCGCTCCGACGATTCCGCCAATCACGGCGGTGATTGGCAAATTGGACGCCTGGGATTGGTCCATTCAAAACAGTCCTCCAGGGCTGCGCTCTTTGAAAGCCACGCGGCTGGCCAAACCTCATTTCCCGATTTCCCGGGTTCGCCACACCCCGTCCCCAAGATGCTGCTACCAAAGCCGTGATACTTTCCGCCGAGCTTGCGGTGCTGCTGGCAACTGGTCGTCATACTCGTCTCGAAGATCGCCACGATGCTCACTGGCGTGCTGGCGTGGCATGCTGGCTGTGCCGCCCATCCAAGGTCGTCGTGCTCGCGGTCTGCGACAGCGTGGTTGCCATTTTAACTGAGTTGCTGTCAAATGAGCACCATTCTCGCAGAGGTATTAGCCGGTTGCACCCAGGTCGTGATGCTTGCTAAGATGCTGCCGTATTGCTGCCTAAAATCCGTCGTGCATGCTGTGCTGCTGTGTTCAGGTAGCCGTATTTGCCTGGATTCTTGCCATCGTGTTTGTGGCGAGGTCTCCCTTCGCTACCGTGGTGGCGATGACGAGCACTACTGTTGCTAGGTCTCTCCTCTTCTCGACGACGTTGACGTGCACCGCTTGTCATCTTCCTCGAGACAGCGGTGATGCACTTCAGCTATTCAAGTTGGCGCCTCAACTAATGCCTTGATAAATCTTGATTAATGAATTGAAGCATACTCTTACTCACAAATTTGTCTTAAAATGCCATGGTTTCCACAGATGCTATTACAAAATGGTGTAAAATACCAGTCCAGTGTTTACATGTACTATTTAAAGTTTTGTATCCCATCTAAAAAACGTAATCTTAGTTTTTTTCTTCAAAACACTAGTTCGCTTAAAAATATTTCTTGATCGTATGCTAGTAGAACTGGTAGCTGTCGGAGCTGTGCTACATATTTTGGATTATCACTAAACACGATATGGCGCCAAATTCTTGTTATACTTATAACAATTTGCTGAAAAAGCTGTTCGAACAACTTTGTGGTAGGTTTAATGGCTAGCAAAGGTTTTCTATTTATCGACTTGGCCTTTATTGAGTAGCTTTCAATTAGTACTTGAATGTCAAAAGTAATTTATGATCTCTGAGATGCGTTTACAAAAATACTTGTTGACAATGGTAAGGCAAAAGAATTCAGCGTGTTATCTGTTTGGTGTATTTAAAATGTGGATCGACACATTTGAGTGATTCTTTTACTAGAACAAGAAGTTAAAACGCTTCGTACAGCGTATTTACTGCTCTTTAGCTTCCACTCGATCTATCTATTGCTTTTGCCGTATCGGTGGTGAGCTATAACACTGCTCTTCTCCTTCACTGTTAACCTTAGTCCTCTTTGTGTTTTAAATTTCCCCCTAAGACGAATAAGACAACTCCAGGGAGCTGCTCAAACAAGGTCGCTAACAATACCATTTTCAACCAAAATATTAAAATGGTCTTTAAATATTCTGCGCAATCCTTTGTGCGCCTATGATTTTGAAAACCCCTTGTAACATTTAATTGCAGCAGTTATACTCCGATAAAAACTATAATACTAGAACGTAAATATGATTAGTTTAGGGTGTTATAGGTAGCGTAGCGCTTTTTATATTAGCATCCGTCTAACAGTAGAAAAAGCAGATGTGCTTGTAGTAAATAGCAGCATTTTTTTAGCAGAAGTGTAATTATCGTTTGGCTGGAATTATTTTGACATAATTCTACCGTTCTGGATAACCTACAATGTATTTAATTGTCTAAGCAAAATAACAGTTTTAAGATGCTTAATAATAGAATAAGTAGTCATTTTGTGGTCGTGCTTAATAAGTTGAGTTAAAGTTAGCCGTTTTGCCTGTAACTTTGTATGTGTATTTGTGGTTCATTTGTGGAAAATTTGTTATTTTTGGCTAAAGGACCTTCGGTTTCAAGGAGATCACATGTGATTTTCAGAAATAATATCGTGGCCAGATAATGGCAAACTGCTGTTACTTGACATTTTTGCTTGTACGCATCCAGGCACGAAGCTTTCTCATTGGCCGGGACTCGTTATCACAAGTGCCGCCCGTCCGGGAGATTCCGCTCACCTCCTACCTTTTCAGAATGTACGGCTATCTGTATGCTTTTTTGCACTATACTCATGCTGTATGCGTGTGAGAATGGCAGGTGAAGACGAGAACGCCTCGTCGTCGACGTTCCATCTCACCAGAGAAGACTACGAGCTTCTTGTAACTTGGATAGAGATACAAGAGAACTTTGGGGCTACTCATGGAACTAGCAAGAAAACTACAACCTCGGGGAGGCCGCTGAGGACAAAGGTGCAGGTATTTTATTGATTCAGTCACATATTTAAACACAGACGAAGAATGCCAATCTTCCGACAATCATTGGATATGGCATCCACCAGCGTGGGCGTACGTACAAAATGAAGAAATTCCTGCCAGCACTGAGACTGGGATTGGGATGATAAAGACAGAGGTGAGGCAAGGCCTATTAAAAATTAGTTAAACCAAGCTGAATAAGTTGTGCCCACACTTTGCGGGTATGGAAAAACTTTTCGCAGCGAAAGCTAACGTTTAAGTTTCAGCGACGATAATACTTGGCGTTTTTGAATCACTTCGTACTCCTGATCTCTTTCCTGGCAGTAGCAATGTCGGTGGCAATCATGAAAACAGTGCCGATGAGAGCGCCGACGAGGCCAGGAGCAACTTTGTTAGTGAGTCTGGTGATTGTCAACTCGCTGGAACTGATGGTAATGAGAGCGACCACTCTGATGATGCTGAAGATGTTGCCGCTGATGTAGCTGTTAGCGATATTCAAAGTGATGGCGACAGCGATGAAATAGAGGCTGCAAATGCTGGCAGCAAAAATTCAAGCAAGAAACGTCGACAACATGAACCAGGCAATTCGTTTGAGCCGTCTGCTCCTGTTGAAGATGCCACTTTGACCACTGCAGATTACGACAAGCTTCCCTCTCTTGCCAAGCCTACGTTGCTTGATGCTGCTTTAAAAGACCGCTGACTGTCACTAATTATGATCTCTCAACGCCCCGGCAGCTGATCTAAGCTCCAGCGGTGTGCGAAACGACTTCGCCATCTCCGTTGGTGCCTACTTACACGGAGTTGATCACGGAGTCAGCGCATTCAGCTGCTTCACGAAAAATAAATCTGTCGTCTTCGACTAGAATCTCGTCTTCGTAACTCGGTGAGCCATCGACAAAGTCATCAAGAGAAAACGCCAAAACGCTGACACCAACACCTACAAAACCAAGCCCAAAAGAAGAAGAAATAATCATGCTCTGACAGTCCAGACACTTTTGACAGTGAGAAACCAAGTAAAATGACTGATCACAATAGCAGAGCACCTTCTTGTTGTCACGAAAATTTTATCTCGGTGGTGGCCGCACAGAAGACGCCTGATAAAATCAAGATGCTGATACTAAAGGAAGAGCACTTGAGCAGTAGTTGGCAAAATGCAAAGTGATTCGATTCAGGTCCTTAGTTCGCAACCGCGTGCTACCTCTAAGCCTGCTACTGGGTATCCTTTACTGGATACACCCTACTGGATTCTCTACTGGATACACAGTTACCTTACCCAATCAGAGAACGCCACGTCGATGCCCATCCTGTACCTACAATCTTGCACCCACAATAGGTACCCACAATCCTGTACCCACAATCATGGCGTAATCACTGTGACGTAAACACCGTCCGTAATCACAGGAATGATTGCGGTACCACACAGTGAAGGTCACGCCGACCTCACTGATGACGCGTCCACGTCACACGGTCGCTTGGCGAGGCGTCGTCACATCACTCTTGACAACACTCCCACTCGACTCGTCAGCGACCACGATGCCCAACTTGGTCCTGAGCGCGTCGAACTGCGGCGCCGCGATTGGCTTCGTCATGATGTCCGCCAGCATGTCGAGTGTCGAAACATACTGCAACACCACTTGACCGTCCTCGACCTTCTCGCGCACAAAGTGGTAGCGGATGTCGATGTGCTTGGTGCGCTTGTGGAACTCGGGGTTCTTGGCCAACGCGATGGAGCCTTGGTTGTCCTCGTAGATCTTCACCGCTTCATCGCTTGCCATCTCGCCCAGCTCGCACAGAAACACCTTGAGCCACACCGCCTCCTGCGTTGCCTCCGACAGCGCCATGTACTCGGCCTCCGTCGACGAGAGCGCCACCGTGCGCTGCTTCTTGCTCCGCCAGCTGATGCATCCGCCGTTCATCATGAACGCGTAGCCGCTCGTACTCCGTCGAGACTCGATGTCACCGGCCCAGTCTGCATCCGAGTAGCCTTGCAGTCCGTCACCGCTGCTCGCTTGAAACACGAGGCCGTGCGTCTTCGTGCCTCGGATGTAGCGGAAGACCCTCTTGAGCGCCTGCCAGTGTGTCGGACAGGGGTCCGCTGCGAACTGGCTCAGCACTCCCACTGCCGCTGCGAGGTCCGGACGAGTACCAACCATGAGGTACATGAGGCAGCCCACGGCGTTCCGGTACGGAACATTCGCCATGGTCTCGCCGTGCTTGCAACCTCCTTCGCACATGGCCTTGGTCAGCTTCAGACCCGGATCCTGCGGCGTCTTCACAGGGTTGCTCTCATCCATCTTGAACTTCTCGAGGATGTCCTTCGCGAACTTGGTCTGCCGCACTGACACCTTCCCAGTCGCCACATCTTGCTCGATCTCCATACCGAGGAAGTACTTGAGCTGGCCCATGTCAGTCATCTCGAAGCGGTCACTCAGCGCCTGCTTCGTGTCCTTCAGCATCCAGTCGCTGCTGCTCGCGAGGACCAGATCGTCCACGTACAGCGCCACGAACATCATGTCGTGACCGTCCCGCTTCAGGTAGATGCAGTGGTCGGACTCGCACTTCTTGAACCCGAGCTTCAGCATGAACTCGTCGATCGTCTTGTTCCACATCCGCGGCGACTGCTTCAGGCCGTACAGCGAACGCTTGAGCCTGCACACGTAGTCGGGTCGATCTCCGTCCACGTATCCGTCCGGCTGCGCCATGTAGATGTCCTCGTCCAGCAAGCCGTTGAGGAACGCGGTCTTCACATCCATCTGATGCACCGTGAGCTTGTACTTGGCCGCCAGACTGAGCAGCACACGGATCGACGTGAACTTGGCCACCGGCGCGAACGTCTCGTCGTAGTCGATGCCGTACTTCTGCGAGAATCCCTTCGCCACCAGTCGCGCCTTGAACCGCTCGATCTCTCCAGACTGGTTCTCCTTCACGCGGAACACCCATCTGCAGCCGACCGCCTTGCGTCCCTTCGGCAATGGCACCAGGATCCACGTCTCGTTCTTGCGGAGCGACTCCACCTCCGAGTCGCATGCTTCCTTCCACTTGTCTGCGTCGCTGGATTCCATCGCCGACTTGAACGTCGTCGGCATCTCTCCCACTGAATCCACGACGTACGCAGCCTCGAAGTCTTCCTTCGCTTGAGCTGCGGCAGACATCTCGTCCAGCGGCTGCTGTCGACGCGGCACCGCATACCGCTTGGCGCTCGGGATCTCCACTGCTTCCTCGAGCGACTGTGTACGCGGGTGTCGCTTGCTGCCGGGCTCAAAGTCTTGATTCCGCGCAGCTTCTTCTTCGTTCTCATCCGATCCGGACCGAGCCCCTCATCCGTGGTGTCTTCGTCATCATCTGTCGGAAGACCCACCACCATCTCCTTCGAAGCGTAGTCGCGTCTCCCACCGTCGAAGACGTCTTCCATGAACTGCGCGTCGCGGCTCACCAACACGCGACCACTCTCGATCTCCTCGAACCGATACGCCTTCTCGTGCTCCGAGTACCCGAGGAAACGACAGCGCACCGACCGAGCGTCGAACTTCGATCGCTTCTCCTTCGGCACGTGCACGTACGCGTGGCACCCGAACACCTTGAGGTTCGCCAGCAAAGGCTTCTTGCCGGTCCAAACGTGGTGCGGCGACTTGTCGTGGCTGATGGCGCGCGTCGGACACCGGTTGCGGAGGAACGTGGCCGTCATCACCGCTTCTCCCCAGTATTCCTTCGACAACCCGGCGTGTTCCAGCATGCAACGCGCACACTCCACCAGCGTCCGGTTCATCCGCTCCGCCACTCCGTTCAGCTGAGGCGTGTACGGCGGCGTGAACTTCTGCTCGATGCCGCGATCCGCACACAACTTGGCCATCGTACCCGAAGTGTACTCGCCGCCGTTGTCACTCCGGAGCGTCTTCACTCGCTTGCCGGTCTGCGTCTCAGCCAACGCGACGAACGCAGCGAACTTGGCAGCCACCTCCGACTTGTTCCGAAGCAGGTACACCACACAGAAGTGCGACTTGTCATCGATGAACGTGACGAAGTAGCGCTTGCCTCCGAACGTCGCCGTCTGCATCGGACCGCACACATCGCTGTGGACCACTTCCAGCACTTGCTTCGCACGGTTCGGCGACGACTTCATGAAGCTCACTCGCGTTTGCTTGCCGAGTGCGCATCCGTCGCACACCTCCCACTGCTTCACCGACGTCATGGGGATGCCAGTGCCGTAGCCCTTCTTCACGATGGCGTCGAGACCGCCATGGCCGATGTGACCAAGTCGAAGGTGCCAGAGGTACGACGTGGTGTCCCCTTGGCGATCCTTCGAGCTTGCCGCATTGGCCTCGTCAGCAGGCGTCCTCGGTGTCATGCAGAGTTTGAACAGTCCCTTTCCTTCACGAGCGCCGAGCTTCCACTTGACACCCTTCGTTTCCGCGAAGCACCCGTCGCTCTCGAAGGTCACTGGCCCAACGTCCCTGGTGAAGCGGCCGACTGAGAACAGGTTGCGCGATAGCTTCGGGATGTGCCACACACCCGTGAGCACACCCTTCTTCATGCCGCGCGGAGTCTTCATCGACATCACGATGTCGCCGCTTCCCACTGCCTGCACCACACTGTCGTCCGCCAGATGCACGTCCACCGGAGAGATCTTCTTGTAGTTCTTCATGTACTCCTTCGAGTACGTCATGTGCTGCGTCGCACCCGAGTCGACCAGCCACATGCCACTCGGCTTGGAGGCACCCGCGTCGCCACCAACCGAGAAGAGGAAGTCGCCAGAGTCGTCTTCACACTGCGCGACGTTCGCTCGTTGCGGCCTCTGCCGCTCCCCGTTCTCGCGGATCCGCACCGGACACTTGGCGATCCAATGTCCATGCTCGCCGCAGTAATGACAGGCGCTCGTCCTCTGCGCTTGCGCCTGCCGTCCCTTGCGCTTCCCGTTGTCGCTTGTCATGAACGCTTGACCTTGAGCGTGCGCGGTTCCGTCAGCACCGCCACCTTGTTCCTTGCGCTTCATGTCCTCGTGTAGGAGCCGAGACGTCACGAGCTCCCACGTCAGCGTGTCGGAACGCGATTCCAACGCCGTGATGAGGAACTGGTACGACTCGCTCAGACTGGCAAGAAGCGTGATCACCAAGTCGTCCTCGCTGACTGCAGCGCCGACCGCGTCGAGCTGCTCCGCCAGCGTCTTGAGCTTGTTGATGTGCTCCAGCACATCATCACCTTCGTCCATCGTCGTAGTGAAGAACCGTCGACGAAGAAAGAGCTTGTTCGCCAGGCTCTTCTTCTCGAAGTGTCCTTCCAGTCTTGACCATGCATCATGCGCGTCCTTCGCCGACCGCACCAGCGGCAGCTGCGAGTCCTCCATCGCGAGACAGACGATCGCCAGCGCCTTGCGCGACTTCTTGCGAAACATCGCTTGATCCGCCGCGGTCTGGCACTGCTCGAGCTTCACTTCCCCACTCGTCACTTCCCACAGTTCGCGCTCCTCGAGCACCATCTGCATCTTGAACTTCCATGTGTGGAAGTTGGTTCCGTCGAACTTGTTGATGCGGGCGGTCGCGGTCGGGGCGGCGTCCATGGCGAAGGCGTAGTCGGGGTCTTGGTCAGGGAAGACGGGGCTTGGGCTCATAACCTAAAGGAAGAGCACTTGAGCAGTAGTTGGCAAAATGCAAAGTGATTCGATTCAGGTCCTTAGTTCGCAACCGCGTGCTACCTCTAAGCCTGCTACTGGGTATCCTTTACTGGATACACCCTACTGGATTCTCTACTGGATACACAGTTACCTTACCCAATCAGAGAACGCCACGTCGATGCCCATCCTGTACCTACAATCTTGCACCCACAATAGGTACCCACAATCCTGTACCCACAATCATGGCGTAATCACTGTGACGTAAACACCGTCCGTAATCACAGGAATGATTGCGGTACCACACAGTGAAGGTCACGCCGACCTCACTGATGACGCGTCCACGTCACACGGTCGCTTGGCGAGGCGTCGTCACATCACTCTTGACAACACTCCCACTCGACTCGTCAGCGACCACGATGCCCAACTTGGTCCTGAGCGCGTCGAACTGCGGCGCCGCGATTGGCTTCGTCATGATGTCCGCCAGCATGTCGAGTGTCGAAACATACTGCAACACCACTTGACCGTCCTCGACCTTCTCGCGCACAAAGTGGTAGCGGATGTCGATGTGCTTGGTGCGCTTGTGGAACTCGGGGTTCTTGGCCAACGCGATGGAGCCTTGGTTGTCCTCGTAGATCTTCACCGCTTCATCGCTTGCCATCTCGCCCAGCTCGCACAGAAACACCTTGAGCCACACCGCCTCCTGCGTTGCCTCCGACAGCGCCATGTACTCGGCCTCCGTCGACGAGAGCGCCACCGTGCGCTGCTTCTTGCTCCGCCAGCTGATGCATCCGCCGTTCATCATGAACGCGTAGCCGCTCGTACTCCGTCGAGACTCGATGTCACCGGCCCAGTCTGCATCCGAGTAGCCTTGCAGTCCGTCACCGCTGCTCGCTTGAAACACGAGGCCGTGCGTCTTCGTGCCTCGGATGTAGCGGAAGACCCTCTTGAGCGCCTGCCAGTGTGTCGGACAGGGGTCCGCTGCGAACTGGCTCAGCACTCCCACTGCCGCTGCGAGGTCCGGACGAGTACCAACCATGAGGTACATGAGGCAGCCCACGGCGTTCCGGTACGGAACATTCGCCATGGTCTCGCCGTGCTTGCAACCTCCTTCGCACATGGCCTTGGTCAGCTTCAGACCCGGATCCTGCGGCGTCTTCACAGGGTTGCTCTCATCCATCTTGAACTTCTCGAGGATGTCCTTCGCGAACTTGGTCTGCCGCACTGACACCTTCCCAGTCGCCACATCTTGCTCGATCTCCATACCGAGGAAGTACTTGAGCTGGCCCATGTCAGTCATCTCGAAGCGGTCACTCAGCGCCTGCTTCGTGTCCTTCAGCATCCAGTCGCTGCTGCTCGCGAGGACCAGATCGTCCACGTACAGCGCCACGAACATCATGTCGTGACCGTCCCGCTTCAGGTAGATGCAGTGGTCGGACTCGCACTTCTTGAACCCGAGCTTCAGCATGAACTCGTCGATCGTCTTGTTCCACATCCGCGGCGACTGCTTCAGGCCGTACAGCGAACGCTTGAGCCTGCACACGTAGTCGGGTCGATCTCCGTCCACGTATCCGTCCGGCTGCGCCATGTAGATGTCCTCGTCCAGCAAGCCGTTGAGGAACGCGGTCTTCACATCCATCTGATGCACCGTGAGCTTGTACTTGGCCGCCAGACTGAGCAGCACACGGATCGACGTGAACTTGGCCACCGGCGCGAACGTCTCGTCGTAGTCGATGCCGTACTTCTGCGAGAATCCCTTCGCCACCAGTCGCGCCTTGAACCGCTCGATCTCTCCAGACTGGTTCTCCTTCACGCGGAACACCCATCTGCAGCCGATCGCCTTGCGTCCCTTCGGCAATGGCACCAGGATCCACGTCTCGTTCTTGCGGAGCGACTCCACCTCCGAGTCGCACGCTTCCTTCCACTTGTCTGCGTCGCTGGATTCCATCGCCGACTTGAACGTCGTCGGCATCTCTCCCACTGAATCCACGACGTACGCAGCCTCGAAGTCTTCCTTCGCTTGAGCTGCGGCAGACATCTCGTCCAGCGGCTGCTGTCGACGCGGCACCGCATACCGCTTGGCGCTCGGGATCTCCACTGCTTCCTCGAGCGACTGTGTACGCGGGTGTCGCTTGCTGCCGGGCTCAAAGTCTTGATTCCGCGCAGCTTCTTCTTCGTTCTCATCCGATCCGGACCGAGCCCCTCATCCGTGGTGTCTTCGTCATCATCTGTCGGAAGACCCACCACCATCTCCTTCGAAGCGTAGTCGCGTCTCCCACCGTCGAAGACGTCTTCCATGAACTGCGCGTCGCGGCTCACCAACACGCGACCACTCTCGATCTCCTCGAACCGATACGCCTTCTCGTGCTCCGAGTACCCGAGGAAACGACAGCGCACCGACCGAGCGTCGAACTTCGATCGCTTCTCCTTCGGCACGTGCACGTACGCGTGGCACCCGAACACCTTGAGGTTCGCCAGCAAAGGCTTCTTGCCGGTCCAAACGTGGTGCGGCGACTTGTCGTGGCTGATGGCGCGCGTCGGACACCGGTTGCGGAGGAACGTGGCCGTCATCACCGCTTCTCCCCAGTATTCCTTCGACAACCCGGCGTGTTCCAGCATGCAACGCGCACACTCCACCAGCGTCCGGTTCATCCGCTCCGCCACTCCGTTCAGCTGAGGCGTGTACGGCGGCGTGAACTTCTGCTCGATGCCGCGATCCGCACACAACTTGGCCATCGTACCCGAAGTGTACTCGCCGCCGTTGTCACTCCGGAGCGTCTTCACTCGCTTGCCGGTCTGCGTCTCAGCCAACGCGACGAACGCAGCGAACTTGGCAGCCACCTCCGACTTGTTCCGAAGCAGGTACACCACACAGAAGTGCGACTTGTCATCGATGAACGTGACGAAGTAGCGCTTGCCTCCGAACGTCGCCGTCTGCATCGGACCGCACACATCGCTGTGGACCACTTCCAGCACTTGCTTCGCACGGTTCGGCGACGACTTCATGAAGCTCACTCGCGTTTGCTTGCCGAGTGCGCATCCGTCGCACACCTCCCACTGCTTCACCGACGTCATGGGGATGCCAGTGCCGTAGCCCTTCTTCACGATGGCGTCGAGACCGCCATGGCCGATGTGACCAAGTCGAAGGTGCCAGAGGTACGACGTGGTGTCCCCTTGGCGATCCTTCGAGCTTGCCGCATTGGCCTCGTCAGCAGGCGTCCTCGGTGTCATGCAGAGTTTGAACAGTCCCTTTCCTTCACGAGCGCCGAGCTTCCACTTGACACCCTTCGTTTCCGCGAAGCACCCGTCGCTCTCGAAGGTCACTGGCCCAACGTCCCTGGTGAAGCGGCCGACTGAGAACAGGTTGCGCGATAGCTTCGGGATGTGCCACACACCCGTGAGCACACCCTTCTTCATGCCGCGCGGAGTCTTCATCGACATCACGATGTCGCCGCTTCCCACTGCCTGCACCACACCGTCGTCCGCCAGATGCACGTCCACCGGAGAGATCTTCTTGTAGTTCTTCATGTACTCCTTCGAGTACGTCATGTGCTGCGTCGCACCCGAGTCGACCAGCCACATGCCACTCGGCTTGGAGGCACCCGCGTCGCCACCAACCGAGAAGAGGAAGTCGCCAGAGTCGTCTTCACACTGCGCGACGTTCGCTCGTTGCGGCCTCTGCCGCTCCCGTTCTCGCGGATCCGCACCGGACACTTGGCGATCCAATGTCCATGCTCACCGCAGTAATGACAGGCGCTCGTCCTCTGCGCTTGCGCCTGCCGTCCCTTGCGCTTCCCGTTGTCGCTTGTCATGAACGCTTGACCTTGAGCGTGCGCGGTTCCGTCAGCACCGCCACCTTGTTCCTTGCGCTTCATGTCCTCGTGTAGGAGCCGAGACGTCACGAGCTCCCACGTCAGCGTGTCGGAACGCGATTCCAACGCCGTGATGAGGAACTGGTACGACTCGCTCAGACTGGCAAGAAGCGTGATCGCCAAGTCGTCCTCGCTGACTGCAGCGCCGACCGCGTCGAGCTGCTCCGCCAGCGTCTTGAGCTTGTTGATGTGCTCCAGCACATCATCACCTTCGTCCATCGTCGTAGTGAAGAACCGTCGACGAAGAAAGAGCTTGTTCGCCAGGCTCTTCTTCTCGAAGTGTCCTTCTAGTCTTGACCATGCATCATGCGCGTCCTTCGCCGACCGCACCAGCGGCAGCTGCGAGTCCTCCATCGCGAGACAGACGATCGCCAGCGCCTTGCGCGACTTCTTGCGAAACATCGCTTGATCCGCCGCGGTCTGGCACTGCTCGAGCTTCACTTCCCCACTCGTCACTTCCCACAGTTCGCGCTCCTCGAGCACCATCTGCATCTTGAACTTCCATGTGTGGAAGTTGGTTCCGTCGAACTTGTTGATGCGGGCGGTCGCGGTCGGGGCGGCGTCCATGGCGAAGGCGTAGTCGGGGTCTTGGTCAGGGAAGACGGGGCTTGGGCTCATAACCTAAAGGAAGAGCACTTGAGCAGTAGTTGGCAAAATGCAAAGTGATTCGATTCAGGTCCTTAGTTCGCAACCGCGTGCTACCTCTAAGCCTGCTACTGGGTATCCTTTACTGGATACACCCTACTGGATTCTCTACTGGATACACAGTTACCTTACCCAATCAGAGAACGCCACGTCGATGCCCATCCTGTACCTACAATCTTGCACCCACAATAGGTACCCACAATCCTGTACCCACAATCATGGCGTAATCACTGTGACGTAAACACCGTCCGTAATCACAGGAATGATTGCGGTACCACACAGTGAAGGTCACGCCGACCTCACTGATGACGCGTCCACGTCACACGGTCGCTTGGCGAGGCGTCGTCACATCACTCTTGACAACATCATCAAACGATAGCGCCATGTTATGAAGAATAACGCAGGATATAAGCCGCAGCAGTATTCGCTTCATGTTCTCGCGCTTTCGTATATTCACTCGCAGCTAACGCAGGGACGACCATCTCCCCTTCAAGACAGCAATAGTATGCTCGTTCACGACGCGCACATGAACAACACTTGTTGAAATCCACTTGCTCGTTTCAAGATGATTCTTTTTGGACGCTGGTATAATATGTTGTGCATTAAGTCAGCGGGGTACGCGGAGTCAGCTACTAGATATTGTTCGTGGTCGAAAAAGAGAGATTTGTTTGTGTCCGCTGCCAGCCGCATCTTACGATACACAGCGCTATCAGCGCATGATCCGGGCCATCCACTGTAAAATGAAATGGTCCGGCGGTGATCATCGCATACAACTTAAGCGTTCACGCTGTGCCTGTGCTTGCGATCAAAATAACGCTTCATCCACAGCAGGCTTTTGTGATAACAGGATTGTGGTTCCATCAATAAACCCAACAGCTGAGATCTTCGTCGCCCTCTTCCTCTAGTATCAGGATCGCCAGGAGGTCAATGATCTCGAAGATGAACTGCCCCCTCTCGCTTGATCTTGGCATCTTTGGCGGAGTGCGGAATGCAGATTGATAATCCTTGTGTTGCCTTTCGGCAGGAATGCCGTGTATCGCGATGGTCACCTTGTTGGGGTTGTCAAAGTTACAACTTCAATGTGAACCCACGTTATACTTTAACCCTTCTAAAGCGGGGAATTATTCTGTATTCTACAGAATAGAAAACATCTTGAATTTGGTATAATGAGAAAACGCCAAACTTTATCAGTTACAAGCCACCTCGCTGGCGACGTGAGTTAGACAAGACAAAAACACACATAGGCATTGCGAAAATCAACAAAAACCCTGCAATTTTACTGGTAGCCGCTCATTTGGAGCTCTCTTATTGGCGGCTTTCTGCATGCATCACGTCGTAATTCCTCGATCTCTGTATTTTCCCTCCAATCCGATTGCAGACTGATTTTCGCGCCAAGTTTCGTGCTGGTGGACGGGAGCCAGTGGTAGGAAGTTCGCTGACTAAAATTTCGGCCAGTTCTTGACTAGACAGACTGCTAGGATAGTGCTGGCCGAAAGTTTAGTACTACCGACCCTTTCCTGGTAAGTGGTGCTCTTGATTTTCCATCAGCCGATACGCTAACTACGCTCTTACTCGCTACTGTCATTGTCCTCGCATTTCGCTTCGTTGTCGTTTTTGCGGCGTCGGCGCTTGCGGGGGTAGAAATGAATGTGCTTCTTCAGATGCGCAAAAATAATTATTCCATTCGCCCAAAACTAATGCCAAATCTGGCTGCAAATTTGCGTATTACCCATCTCTTCGCGACGAACGCGATTGCATAGCTGCACGTAGCCGTTGTGAATCTCGGTGCAGGTGGCTCAATAGTAGCTGGATTCGAAGCTCTTCGTCTTTGGTGGCGTCAGCGACGAACACACCTTGCAGAGGTGCTGACGTCTTTGCTCTCTTTCTCTCCTTCATTCATGTCATCTGAATTTACGAGCGTGTGATCAACTCAAGGCGTCGGCTCTGTAGACACCTCCTCTGAATTCAAGTTGCTGCGCAAAGTTTTCTTCGTGACGTTCAGCAGCTTGACGTGCAGGCGACGCATGTATTCCGCGTGAGTGGGTATGCGCTCTCCTTTCTTTCGAAGCACCAAGCTGTGGAGGATAAATCCATTCACGATGGCCACATCGATGAATGCTAAGAATAGCTGTCTGTAGTATTTTTGTGAAGACGACACACTGCTGGATGGAACAGCGTTGCAGCCTGAGCTGATTGTGGTGGTCAACACCCCCAATTGCGACATGACACTCTGCAACCAATTGTGGGCACGGACCTACTGCTCGAACGCTCTCGCCTTTGGCTCTTCGGTTCACCGCCGTCTGAGTCGTCGCCCCCTGCCGCGACCATGGGTACTGGCCGGAAATCCATCCAAGTCACAGCAATCACGTCCGGAAACTCCCGAGATTGAGCAATTCGATATGCCCCACGTGTCATGTCCTTTGGTCGAGATTTTTGAGCGAACTGGATGGTATGGGGCCAGCCAAGACGGTCGGTGCGATGTGTCCCAACGCAGTAATAGCCCTTGTTTAACAACGACAGAAACAACGCGTACGAGGTGTAAAAGTTGTCCGTAATAATTAGACGTCTTCCGGACTGTCCATCGAGAGCCTTCACCACGTTCCTGATAACCGCTTTTCGCGCGACACCTTTGCCTTCCTGGCATTGTCTTTTCTTTCAGGTATACTCCAACTCTGTAGGATACAGCATAAGATACAGGAGATTATTAGAGCCATCAACCATACCCTGTATAGTAAAGAACTAATATTCTGTAGGTACAGAACAACTAATTCCGTAGCGACAGAAGTAGAGTTTACCTCGAGCAATAGCCACTCTCTGCGCAGCAGGTCATGTAACATTTGGTCCCGTACTTGTGCGGTTTGTCTTTATTGTAGACTCGAATCGGGTTGTACTTGCTCCGGTTTGGAATAGTGCCTTCGTCAAAACTAATCCGTGCCCCAGTCGGTAGCCTCGGCGAAATGTTTTTCGATGGTTTGCAGCACTGGTCTCACCTTCCATACTTTATCGATTGCTGCTCCACTGCTGGTGTTGCTCGAGAAGTGCAGGTAACGTGTTACAAACTTGAATCGGTCGCTTTTCATGTATCTTCCAAACGTCTCCCACGGCACATCACCGTCCCCACGAGTAGACCAATGCTTTTTCAGGCCGTCCGTGTGACCATTCAAAGTGCGAGCAATCAACAGTCCAATTATGTGAACAATCTCATGAGCTTTGATTGGTTTCATACGTCCGAGCTTTTGCTCGATCTCTTCGAAACTCGCGACCGTTTTGCGTGGATCTTCGGCCTGGGCTTGATGCTGTTTGGCGCGCTGCTGCTGAGCTACCTCTAGGATGCATTGCAGTCAATATTTATGGGTTTCCTTCTCGATGTGGATCCGCGATTTATTTGGCAGAAAATAGAAGAACATACCAAGCGGCGGCATTGGAAAGGCCGCCGCAGATTGGTTGGCCCCCACGAGCCTTGATACAAGTCGTCAGAGCCGGGTAGTTGCAATTCCCTACGTAAAACGTCATACAGAATTAGTTTTTCATAGTCACCTTTATTCTGTAGCATACAGACTTACCGCAATGCTGCTCGTCATAAATGTCCCATCCTGATAGACCAAGACGACGCATGGCAGTGTCGTCTTGCTCAAACGCGTCGCTCTCGTCTTCAAAGTCACTCTCATAATCGTCCTGCTCGCTTGCTGGAACGCCCAATTCGTCGTCGGCTATGCTGCTCTTATCATTAGTCCATCATGGCCATCCTAAGGCCGTCAACACCTTCACCACGTTGTTTAGTAGAATCAGGAACAGGCGGTAGTGGCAGGTCTTGTTGCACTGTATCCACCACCACTCCATCAAGCGATGACAGCACATCGTCTGAAGCTGCTGCTGCAGCGTGCTCAGGAGGAGTAGATGCTGGGCACACAGCAGGAGCAAGGGCGTCGTCAACAGACGCTGGCTCCTCAGGTTCTGCTGGATGCTGATCCGCGTGATGAGAAGAGTCGTGGAGTGGCACGAAAGGGTCCAAGCTTCCTGCTTGACATTGAGGCATAACTTGGGGCGGAATGGGGAGCTCCAGTATCCCATTCCGTCTCGCAAACTGCATCAACACTCGGTCCCCTGATAACCCATCGTTGTAGCATTAGCAAAGTCAAGGTTATAGCAGTATATAATACAGTTCTTACCGGTGAAGAAGTCGATGTTTCTTTTCGACTCGTTCAGCCGTCCTTTGACCCCAGGTTTCACGTAGGTGTAATTATTGCTCAGTCCTGTTGGCCTCCTGGACTTCCACCCAGCCTTGAGGAGCTCCTTCCAGAGATGCTAGAACGGCTTCTCGTTCGGGACATTCATGGTCGGGTTGCTGGTGATGGCGAGAAAGGGGTAGATGTAAAAGTGATTGGCGTTGAAAGTTTGCCAAAAGATGCTTAAAAGGCTCTAAACAGAATTTTAACATTTTTTATAGTTTTTATGTGATGTGAAGAAACCCCGTCTATCTTCCGCGCAATGATCACTCAGGATAAATTGACTGTCTTTTCACATACAAATATGTATATATGCGAAGGGAAAGCTTGTTGGCAACATGCCGAAATATTTAGATCCTGCCAAATCACTTGTTCTTTCGAATACAGAAGACCGCTTTAGAAGGGTTAACCGGATATCAGTGATGTTTCGGCGCGCTGACCTGTCATATTTCGACATGCGAAACGTAACTTTGACTCCCTTAATTTGAAGAGATCTTTCTTGCCAATACTCTGAGCTATTTCGCTAAATCTGCCGGTTTTAACGGCTGGGTGAAAAGGCAGCTTCAAAAATAGGGAAGGCATGAATTTCAAAACGACCTTTTCCGAGCCATCTGTGGATTTTCTAAAACTTAGCTGTAAAACCGTAATACCTCATTTATTTTTGATAACACTGCTAGAGTTAAGCTGGTAGGTAGAGGCTATGATGTAGTGTATGTCCTAACGACATAGATATGTTGCACCTCCAAGGCAGTAGGGGTTTAGTGTGCGAGAGTGAAGGCCGTGCAGCGTCTGCTTGCGGAAGGTCAACAGGAGAATGCATGGATATGTCACAGAAGGTTGGCTGCATCGGCCAACCTGATGCGTTAACTGTTCAGCACTAAGCTGGTGGAGAGAGAACGTGTGGCATAACTGCAGCGAGATCCTAAACATCAGCGTGATGCTTAATTCCGGGGCTTATGTAAAGGATGAAAATATGGTGATCTGCTTGCTGCGAAGCCTGCCAAAGAGCTACGAGAATGTCGTACTCAACTTGGAGGTAAACGCTACGAGCTGAAGACCCACAATGTGATCAATGTGCTGACAAATGAGCACATCAAGGTGGAAAGACTGCGTCTGTTAACCCTTTCGTGCCCATGCGGTTCAAACCAGACCATCCTGTTAGTTTTGTCAAGTTCTACTCGCGAAGGTCCTCCAAACAGTCCGGAATAGAGTGCTCTGCAACTTCCCCAATCACCTCGCTTACACTGTGGTAGTGCCACCTCCTGCAGTAATAAAAAACGTTGAAGTTGTTGCCCATTGTCGAAGCGTCAACCGGTGTCTTTCCAATAGCGAATCAAGCTGTGTGCGTGTTGCGAGCTTCTATCTTCTATCTTTCCTATGGTGCGATGGAAAAGGACGACTGCAGAGCTCTCTCAGCGACTAAATGGGCGTTCAAAAACTTGAAGCGTTTACCACCGTGCTTCAATACTCTCGTCCGCCCTGTACGAGGTCGTCGAAGCCGCCAGGTGGTCCACATTTGTCATAGCCAGCGTCTCGAGTCATCCCGCCGTTCAGTTGGTCCAGCCTCCAGAGTAGGCCGTTTGCGCCGACACTCCTAAGCTGCAGCGCCATCAAGTCCATTGCAGGCTCAAAGTCTACAGGAAATTTTGCTGGAAGATTTTGCTCTGACATCGCTGGAGCTTATTGATTTGCCGGCGTCGATTTTTGCGGTGAGTTAGACTGTTCAGCGATAGCGACCTCGAATATTACCACTTCTTGGGTGGCAGACTCGTGTGAGATTTCGGTTCACCTCGGTGAGCTACAATGGATTTGTTGCTGAAGGCTGTGGCTACATGCAAACACAGCAACGGCAACAACGTGGCGAGTTTGCACCCTTTCCCTCTGTTCACCCCATAAGCTGCTATTGCTGCTTTTAACTGCTGGGGAACTGCTACTGGTAGGTGTTGGTGCTCGAATTGATACCGTGAACGAGCTTCAACCTATTTGTGGCGATATCTAGGAAATCTTAAAATCTTATGTTGTTCAGCAATTAAGATTGCAAGCAATGGTGCGCGTATGTATTGGAATCGAAGTTCGCGGTGATTTAGTCTGTAGTGCAGTCATGAAAAGAGTTGATCTGGCCAAAAGCTATAAGATGTGGAGTCACATGCAGCAGGCGTACAGCAGTTATCCCTGACCGTGATACATTCCTTTGCGGACGCAACAATTGTATTATCAAAGACGAGGTGTTCATAATGATGAACGTGGAATTTGCTGCCCTTACCAGCAAGCTTTGTCACAGCTCAAGATGTCGCAATAGTTTTTGTGGCCGGTGGATTTGAACACTACCGTTATCATCTCCGTTAGGTGGACAGTGAGTTTGATTCTATATACATTCACATTATACACGAGTTCGTGGCAAGTAAAACCGATGGAACTTCTTCCAGCAGGTCGAATGTTTTTCAGTTGTATGAACAATTTGACAGAGGCTCACGCTACGTAGCGTGCAGCAGTCGGTGACAACTGTAGGAAACGATCTTCTCACCGACACATGACACAGTGTCGACGACGCTTACTATCAGGAAAAGCTGCTTGGGGTTGACAGCTACACAACTTTTTAAGGCTGTGCGTGGTGCCAGTTGTCGGGGAGGTGTGGTTCGTCACGAGCGTTTGCCAACATTTTGCTTTAGATTCATACCGAATTCAGTCCAAATACCAGCTGAGACTGCGACTGAAGTTAGCACCGTGGTCTTCCCCAACTTCGACTCTGCTACCGAAACACTGCTAGTGGCTAATACTAACCCTGGTGCCACGGTTTAGCCAGCACCATAGTTGGTAGATGCTCGGCTAACAACAGCGTCCAGTGGGGTAAAACACCCGAAAATCGAGAGGCAGACAAAAAAACAATCGTCACCACTGGAAGACCCTTTGAGACAATGGAGTGATAAATGCCTTCAACTACTACATGTCTTGCGGGAATGCGTCTAAAGGGTTTATACAGCCGAGGAACTGTGAAGTTGCCATTTCCTGACCCATGTTCTTCTCCAGAAAAGTGAATTTGAGTGTGGGCACTATCGCCAGATATCTCCGTAGCGCACTAAATGGCGGCAGGATCTTGGTACGATGGTGTTGTCGCCAGAATGCTGTCGAATGCAGACAAATCAACAGCGACAGCGCTAACCAGGCGTGTCGGTAGCTAAAATGAAAGAAAAAAGAACTCCAAGCGCCAATTTGTATTGGCCGATATATCGCCAATATGCAGGGCGTTGATAGACTAGATTAACTATGCGCACGGTCTTGGTGAGCAGATGGTCACACATTCGAAAAGTGGTATAAAAACCGTGGGATTGCCGTGGTTGATATAGCGCGCGTAAACGCGTTTGTCACTCGCAAGCTTGCCGTCGACATGACTAAGCAGTGGGACTCTCACCGCGACTTTGTCATTCATTCAGCTTGCGCACAAGTTACTATCTGGATAATGGCTGGACGCCCCCGTTGACACGAGGAAATTCTACACCAACAACATCGCAAATATGGAGACTGATTTGATGCCAACAACTTGAATCCGACGAGGGTCATAATCTCGTCCAAACGTGTGCTTTGTCCTCTAAAACTGGCGTCCTCAACGTGCTGGCCCCAGTAATCGTGCACTACCCTTTGTCCACAAGCTCCATATTAAACAATATCTCGAAAATTGTCATCAACGGTTGTGCTCACATTTTTGTACTTTCATTTGAAACTGAGTGTCTAAATATTGAATTTCAAAATTACCTCGGTTCTTGTCGAATCGCGTTACCCGACCAGGAATGTAGGCACATCCAGCATCATCAAATAGTCAATTTGACACTCATACCTCTTTCGCCGGGGAAAATGCCACCCGTTTGTCGATATATAGCGCAGCCATGGCAGGATCATACCTACGGTGCGCCTTTGGAGCCGATTCTCCTTCTTGAGCCTCGTTCGAAAGAGTAGTAGTGCTGTCCTGGGTACTTCGCAATCCTGGCTGATGTTTAGGTCTGCACTTTGAAAAGCTTCATCTAAATTCCATCTTCGCTTTAGAGAACACTTGACTTTGAGGGATGGTTGTCTTGTGATTGCAGCGCTTCTCTTCTGACCCTGTGAGATGGCAGGTCGCTTCCTGCTTGCTGCTAGTCTTATTGCGCTGTGGTCCTCGACGCTCGGCCTGCCCTTCTTGGCAGCGCTAAGACGCTCCCGGTGGATTGGTGCGTTCTTGGTCAACTTGTTGAATTGGAGAGATTTGCTTATCCTGAAGCATGTTGCTGGGCAAGCGACGGCATAAAGGGAATGGTCACTTTGAAATCATATGCACATGCAAGTGCATTACGATACTTTGATCAACATGTTTTTCCATCTTCAATACTGTACTAAAATTAATATATATTATCACGGTGCCGCTGTCGTCAACTTGCCTTGAGGTAGCATCTCTATCTGACTTGATCTTCTCTCCTCAACGCGGGCAGCTTGCATGAAAGCGTCGTACCGGTACATGAGAAGATTTGCGATTTTCACCATCCGCTCGACTCCATCGCGATTGCAGCTAAAGCATCGGCATCAAAACCGTCCGTGAACTTTGCGAAATCGTCCCAGCAGCTCAAGTCGAGCGTCAACCCAGAGATGATCTGCCCGTATAAGTTCAGGGTGCTGAAGGTGCTGACGGCGATCTCTCGATACTGAAGTTTTCGATTGTTGAGGATAAGATCTTCTTCATGCTGAAGAAGACGGGATTGGAGAGGCTAGTTCCATACCAGCCGCCTTGGTCGGACTGTGCTAGTGACCGTCAGCTAGTTGCCCGTCAAGAGAATCAGCTGTCGCGATCTCCGGGGCGAGTTGCTAAAAGCAATTTGGTTAATGAGCTAGACCTAGACTGACCTCATATGACCTTGTACTTGAAACCAGCAGCCCGTCGCTCTCCAGAACACTTTCCTGTCCGCTGGATTGTTGAACAAGCCACAGGAATCAGTCGTCGAGTCCGACCGGCATGCAGACGACGGTGACATCTTCATATCAAGCTCGCCAACCCCGAGCCAAGCAAAGCCGCCGACATACTCGGCGGCGATTCCCGCTCGGTGCTGCAGCTGGACACAACAGCGATTGACACGCGACATCAGCGCGCCGTCCCATTCCTCTTTACCGAGAGTTGTGGCGCTTTCCAACATAATTATCGTGGCGCCAGCGACGTTCGTCAAGTCAAGCTTAACTCTCTTTGGGACGGTCAAGTCCCAATGCTGCTGCACGAAGACACATCTACCCCCACCGGCCAGAGGTAGTCGCTGCTACTAGAATCGGTGGTCGCAGCAGCAATGAAGCCGTGATCAAAGTGGCAGTTGTAGCGGTGTAGTTCGTAGTCGCGCTCGATGTGGTGGCTGTGCCATCGCTGAAAGCTAGCGCAGTCGGTGGTGTCGCTGATACAGCCGTGGAGTCAATGGCAGTGATCAACGTAGCGTGGAGTTGGTGTTGCATTGAAATATATTCGCTAAATGAGTCGAGTGAAGCCTCTCCAGCCGATGACGAAGGTTAGTCTTCATCACTAGACGACGTAATTTAGCTTCTTGTTGTCGACGACAAAGAAGGATAACTTATTTTCCCAGACCTAGACCCGAACGACCAAGTTTTGAAGCATTCCCGGTGCCAGTACTGGAAGATGAAGGACAAACTCCATGTACGTCTGCATGGAGTCGATGTTGCTGAATATCTGTACGGAGTCGGTGTTGCGCACGGCGATCATCGGCACAAAGCGGCAGCGGCAACAACATACACCCACGATCGTCCCCGCATCGAGTGCTTCGACTAGCACGCCTCTTCTACGTGTTATATGTGTGTGCCATCTCCAAACACCAGATTAGCGATAGTGCTTGTGACACCGCTGTTCATGCCTGCCAAACCGCGATTGATGGACACTTCAACTTACACGTGGTAACACATCTTGATTTCAGTAGGTGCTTGAACATTGCAACGTCTTGATCGCTAATGCACTTCCATTGCAGCATTCCCCGTCTTGCCGTGGAGTGCTTGTCCATCCGTCTCTCTTTTGGTCAGCGCTGCTCAAGCTTCGCCTACTACCCAGCAGTGCACGACCAAATACGTGGCCAAGACTACGACGCCGTCAACGTCAACTGTGAGCACCAGTTCCGCAGTGTACTCTGTTGATTCACGCAATGACGGCGCGTTGGATGCCTGGGCTCCAACTGCCTTGGCCACAGTAGTATTAACGGTGTATTGAGGCCCGCCCTGAGTGCATAGCGTCTGGTGGAGTAGTTGTTGAGCCTCACCATGATCTCCGTGCCGTAGAGCATAGTAGTTTCCGCACGACACCGAGCAGCCGCCGTCGTGGCGGACGATGCTCTTGACGATGACCGTGTCGGTCCGACGCTGCTTCAAGTCAACAGAGCTTGGTACCGCCAATCCAGGACGCTACTTGCCTCATGCCACAGCACCTAACTCATTCTCGGTCGGTCAGACTGCGCTTTCAATATGAACAGCAGCGTCAGCATGTGGAGAACCGTGCGGTAAATTCCGTCCTTGACCTGACAACACTGGTCATGAGGTTGCTGTTGGTGGCAGACGCCAGCATCTCCTTCGTGCCTATCCGTCGTCGCGCCTGCTGGAACGCAAAGATGATCACCGCACTAGTCAGTACTGAGTCAACAGGATCTCGAGCAGCCACTGAGGTCGCCGTCCGAGCGCACCATGCAGCTGCTGGAGCTCATATTCAGCACAGTTCGTGCGGTGAGGTCAACTCGAGATGCACCGACACAGTAGCATCACCGCGCCACTTGTGGCGTCAGTAAGTACTCAGTGTTCTTCCCTATCGTCGCTCCCACTCCCCCCTTCCCACACACACACACACTTCTTGTCGCGGCTGGCGCGCTGCCGATGGCAAATCCGCGAGAAGTGTTACCGTCCGAGGCGCTGGCAACTCTTGCTTTGGTCGGCGGCGGTCAGCGACTGCTGCTTGGCAGATGGGGTCTTCCGGAGTGGCAGTCTGAGGTGATGCTCGCGATGCAGCACTGTAGTTTCCACGTAAATTTCGTGCCGGTTGCGTGGCATTGGCGTGTAGCCATATTCAGCAACCAACTACAGCTCGGCCGTCCAGAATTTCTTTTGGTTAATCAAAGCGAATAACTAAAACGGTCCGTGTTGGACCGCTCTGGTGACCAGCGCATCCTCGCCGTACCTTTAATTACTACCACTTGAAGTTCCGATCCAAAGAGTAGTAGCTGAAAACGGTACGGAATAGACCGCTTCGTTTCGCGCTCGCCAAGCTAGTATGGACGCTTCTATGGAATGCAACTCAAGCCATTCGCGAAAGGGTTAAGATTACGTTGCGATGCGTTCAATACTTAGCGTGAGATTCGCCACTGCATCTACTGCGGAAACTGGGGCACATTGTGAACAAGTGCTGGGCCAAGCAGAAGGGTGAAAACTGAGGCGCACAACGTGGTCAAATTGGTCGCAGTGCAAACAACATCCAGTGGCGGGATGGCTTTGTTGAGCTTCTGAAATAGTTTCACCTTAAACGACTCTGAGTTGGTCGCCACGATAATGTCGTCTATGTAAAGCAACCACAACATCGTCACATCGCCTTCGCATACGGTTCAGTCGTGCACTGTGTAAAGCCCTGCTCTTTGACCCACATCAAGATCAGCTCATACCACTCGCGGTCGGATTGGCGTAGTCCGTAGAGTGCTTGCTTTACTTTCTACACCATGCCTTTCGAACACGGAAAACTCAGAATATGCTTGACAAACTGTACGATTTTCAGCAGCGCGTTCAAGTACGCACTGGACATGTCACACCGGTACGGAGTCAGGTCCAACATCAAACGCAACTCCAAGAACAGTCTAAGCGTAGCCATCCTGGCTACCGGCAAGAAAATCTCGATGTAATCGATGCCAGCCAGCTGCTCATTTCCAACAGCCACAAGTCGCGAGCGAATCTTTTGACGTTCCCAAGGTCATCCGTTTTTGCTTGATACCGCCACATCGTGTTCAAAGCTTTCTTGCTGGACGGTGTCTTGTCTTCCGACACGAGTTCCAATCGTCCTTGGCCTCCACGGCTACCATTTCGGTTCCATCCCTTTCCACCATTCCTGGCTCTGCAGTAATGCCATGGCAGCCTTGAACGTACGCGACGGTCGCACTTCGGAGGTATGCCACTCACGTTCAACGCCTTCTGCGATGGTTTCCATGGCGTAGGTCACGGCAGAGAAAAAAGCAAAGTCTGGATCCATACGATCATCGAGCTCAATCAGTATAGCCTTTCTTTTCTTTGGCTGGTGCTCGCCACTAGCCTCACTGCTAGTTTCTTCACGCAAACGGCACACGCTGAGGTGAGAGCCTTCAACACACTGCACTTCAAGTGTAGCAGCAAGAATTTCGTCGTCCATGCTCATCTCGGGCAAGTCAGTCCCAGGTTCACTGACCTGGTCCTCGGTACTCTGGCACGACATGACTTCAGCGTCAGCTTTCAGGTCATCAGTTGACTCTTCATCGACTTCGTGGTCGTCGGGGCCATCGCCAACATTAGCCCCGTTGACTATGTTTTCATCAACACCAACACCAACAACTGCACCATTGTCAGCAGGAACATCTTTATTTTGAGCTTCACCTTCTTCCTTGGTTGTCATTAGCACTTCTCCACGTTCATGAGTGCACGGTAGATTGAAACCAACTCTTCATCGGTTGTTTTTGCTGGAGCTTCATAAAAGACGCTGCTGCTCTTCTTCGGCCCCTCGAGGTGCACTTTGTCAGCGCTCTCCTCGTCATCAGAAGCAGGGTAGTCTTCATCTGGGGTCTTGTCTTGCCAGCAACTCCATCCTGTTGAGCTTCATAGGACCACTCAACCACTTCATCTTCCTGATCGTATCTCTCCTTATACACATTTGCTTCATTGTACTTGGCATCCAGCAGAAAAAGCATCGTGTGTGCCTGCGGAATGTAGAGTTTGCAGCCAAGATGTCCCTCATGGTAGCTCAGCACGTAGCCAGTCCGGCTGTTGTCGTCAAACTTCGAGCGGTTCGGCCCCACCTTGGTGTGGGCGTATGCTAGAGCACCGACACAACGGACGTAATGCAAGTCCGGTCGTCCGTGTTGGAAAGCGCAGTCCCGCAAACGCTCTATAGATGCAACGACAACTTGTTATATGCTCAGCTTCTTCCTGACTGAACTAATGTATGCAAAGCCACTAGTCGCCTAGATCTTCTGACTACGTGGTCCACCTCAGTAACTACATAACCGGTGTAGTGCTCTTGCTAACGGCAGGAGCTCACGTTCCAACAGTTCGCCCCACATCATCTCGTATGGGGTCTTTCCAGTGGCGCGTGTATACACTCAATTCTTGAGGTACACGGCGGTCGCCAAAGTATCCACCCAAAACGAGGGTGGAAAGCCTGCGTTGGCCATCATCGTCTTAACCATCCCGGTCAGCGTTTGACGCGAGCGTTCGCATAAATTTAAGCGCGAAGACCTCGGAGGAATTTTGCTATGGACGATGCCTGGGCACTGATACGAAGCATCAATCTTGCCGTTGCAGAACTCGCCTCCATTGTCTATGACTTTCCTGCACACGACAACCGGCATGTTGACGTTCAGCCCACGTCACGTACCGGCGAATGTGAGCTTTCACCTCACTTGCTTCCTTGGACTTCATCGGGAAAGCCGAGTTGTACCAACTGTAGCCATCCAGGATCACGAGAACGACTGAGTAGCGGGAGCTGTTAGTTGTCTGTGGGAACAGCAAATCAGCAAACACGAGCTGGCTCTGGCGGTCGACATGACGCTCCAGTTACTTGTTTATTCCTCGTGCTTTTGCTTCCCAAGTGACAAGCTTCACAGTCCTTAAAGTCGCGGTGTTGGAGGCGCAGTCGTTTACCAGCTCGCGATCCGCCATGATCTATACGTGCAGAGGACAAGCGTGGCCTAAGCGCTCACGGCACCTTTGAAGTCCTTCCACACCATCAGTCACTATATAATTCACGAACACTCGCGGGGTCGTCACTTCTTTGAGTTTCCATGCAAGAATTCATTACAAGCAGTGATAACGTACATTCCAATCGAGCTACGGCGAACCCACATGCTGAACGTCTCTTCCTTCTTGGCCGAGTAGATATGCTTATCAGAGTCGTAAAGCACCTTGAAGCCTGGACTTCCAACTTGTACTGCGACACAAGGTTCACATTGTCCTTGGCGTAGTAGACATCATCAAGTTGAACAGACACCAACTTGCCCTTCGTATTCTACTAGACTCCCACAGTCTTAACACACTCAGGCATAGTAGTTCCGTGACACGAGAAACTTGGGACTTTCTCCGACTCATCGAGGTCTCGGCAAGCCACAAAGCAGCGCTTGTCACCAACTAGGTGACGGTTGCAAGCCGAGTCGAAGCACCAATTGCTCGCATCATACTGCATCCCATGCGCCTTCCTTTCAGCCCGAGCTGCTCTTCCTCTAGCCTATGATCCAGCTCGCGACACAGTACCGTTCTTCTTGCCGTGGTCACTTCCGTTCGAGTGCTTCTGCTCTTGGATTTTAGTCGCAACACTGGCCGAAAATTTGGCGTGGGTTTGAGCATTGCTAGCAGAGTCTCCTCCACCGGAGTCACCACTGTTTCTTTCTGAGCACTCAGCCCTGGCTTGTGACAGAAGAAGCAGGAGCCTTGCTCAGCATCAGTCCGGCGTTGAGCAGCTCGTTCACTGTTTTTCTCTATTGTTGTGGGGCTTAGCTATTCTTGCCTTGGCTCTGTCCCACCGTGCCTTGTCCTTTTTGGCATTGGCACTGTTCTGGTTTGGCTACCATTCACGTTGCCTCCACTGTTCTTCCGGTACTGCGTCTGCTTCTCGACCATGATGTTATTGTCTATCATCAGGATCATAGCCTTCGCTTCCTCCGGAGTGCGAATCTTCTCTCTACCAAATAGCAATAGGGACTGGAGGTGCTGGTAGTAGCTGAACTGTGACATCGATCGGATCATCAAATCCACCATCCAAGGGTCTCCAACAGTCTCCTTCAGCACCGCCAAATGCTCGCGGAGAGAGATCATGTAATTGAGGTGATTCTCAACATCAGCCCCGGGACGACACGACACAGCCTCCAGCTTCTGACGGAAGTACTCTGGGTGGAGAGAGTCGTCGTCTCATTTTCACGGCCTTCAAGTCTCTTCGACAGGTAGGTCCGCATCTCCGGGCCTTTGTCGTAGTTTATCACTTGACGCGCTAACATAAACGAGAGAGAGCTTGCTATGATTTCCCCAGCAAGAGGTTCTACTTCTCATACTTGGTGACTCCGGTGAGAGACCAGTTCGTTCCAGGAGTGATTGTACCCCCGCAGACGTCATCCAGGTCGGTCAGACCAACACCCACCTCGTAGCACTTCAGGTAGCGCACCATGACGTTCTTGTAGAGCGGCCAGCCACAGCGTTTTCAGTCCTTCGGTCGTCCTTTCTTCGTCCAGGTGACGTCCGCGACCTTCGTCGAACCTTCTGTCTTGTTACCGGAGGTCGCCATTTGGGCTCAGAATCCTATTGCGATGCGAAGCCCACCAAGTCACTTGTGAGTTTGAAGGAATATTAGAGAATGAGTGAACGAATAGTTTTCCTAGCTACTGCTACACAAATACAAGAGTTCCCTTTCCCAGAGCCGTGGCTGCTGGTCAATATCGCCGTGAGTCCAAACTAAATCTCATTTCAACAGAAAAGACTCAACGTGGAGGACCACGCAAGCAGATAACTGCTTGAGCTCCGTCTACAATTGCTTGAAGCTCACCTACGCATGAGCATCATAGAGGTAGACTATCGAGGCAGAGGAACTTCGGTAGGATAGCTTTCAAATATTAAACTGTAAGCGAAGGGGGCTTTGGGGGAGGGCGCGCCAAAGAAAGTGAGCCCCCCGCAGTTCAGACAGGTGAAAACTCGTCGAAACTCGCTTGAACCAGTCTGTCTTCGCCTTGGCCAGTCTGGACTCGTCTCGAGTGGGTTCCGCCTCGACACGGCCACCATGGCTTCTTCGATGGGGTCGCTTGCTTCTGCTGCCTCCTCGCCTTCGCAGGCGTTGTCTGGGGCTTCGTCTGCCTTGCTTCAAGAGCTTCAAGCCACAGCTGATCTCCGCGTCGCCAAGGCTCGTCTGGAGCGCGGTGCCTCCGCCCCTCCTTCTCGTCGTGCCCAGCCGTTGAAAGAGGTGCTGCCGTCGCCTCCTCAGCCTGCATTGCCGCTGCTTCTGGATCTCCGAGCCACTGCTGGGATTCGTGCCACAAAGGAGCGTCTGAGCCGTGCTGGTGCGGCTCCTACCGTGCGGTTTGCGGTTTCGCTGGTAGTATCGCAGTCGTCGCTGTCATCGTCGCGTCCATCATCGCTCCAGTCATCACCACAGTTGTCACCTTTGAGCCCAGTCTCTGACTCTGCTGAAGATGCCGATGCTCGGGCCGCCAGAACTCCTAATGCTCTTGATGAGTCAGAGGAGGAGCTGCAGAACCGTTTGCAAGAGCAGGCTTTCGACGACTTCTTTGACATTTCCAACGACGAAGAGGAGCATGTGTCTTTCGATGACGAATTCGAGTTCTTATCCACGGTATGACCGCCATCACCGACCGCGTCCGACTCTGAGCTCTTCGACGGTGACAGAAGTGACGACGACGCTGGTGTACCGGATAACACGCTGCAACGCTTGCGGCGGGGTACTGAGTCGAGTGCTTGGCATCCAGTTGACTTGCCAGACAACCCGAAGACGCGCCCTGCCAATGGTCGCGAGAATAACTACGACAAAGTCGCTCCATGGGACTATTCGGAGACATGTCCAATCATCCAGCTTCACGACGTCAAGGGCGAGCACCCTCATTATTGCTATCTCGTGGAAACCTCTGGAATTGAGCTGGGTTTGGGAAGAGCATCTTGTTGCCAAGTGCAGTCTGATGATGGCTCAAGTCGATGCTTGGATCGACGAATTGAGTCCGCTCACTTTCACCAAATATTCCAAGAAGTATTTCGCCAATCGAGACGCTGTGTCTCGAAGCGGTGACTGCTTCCTGGTTGCTGTGCGCGTGCCCTGCTACCATATTTCGGGCTCCGAGCTCGCGTCGGAGGTGGCTGATCTCTGGCCAGCCTTTGCGGTTGGGCACCCGCTCACAATCTACGGCGTCTTACGTGACGACGCCACGAATTTCTACGGCGTTCTCCCAAGTAACAACACCCCCTGGATTATGAGCTGGTGTTTCCAAATCATCTTGTGGGTTGGTATACCGACTTGAAGACGTTTGAGAAGTTTGGCTAGACACTGAACGCTGGGGTTCATATTGCGAGCGTCGGGTAGAAGCGCTTTGGTCACTGTGTAGTTTTCCTCACACACGGTCCTGGTGTTGGCATGACTATTCTCGACAGCGTGAATCCTGCTGTGGACCCAGAACCTCTGTCAACGCTAGCGTACCTGGACCAGATGAAGTGGATGAGCTTCGTCAAGCACAATCCGGGGTACCTTTGCCGCCATAGAAAGCGCAAGGCGAGGACCAATCGGAACAAGACTCGCCGTGGGAAGAAGAAGCAGCAGAAGCCGTAGGAGATGTATAACAGGAATACATGTAGGCTTTGGGTCCCCCTTCACCTTCGACTCCTTCGTCTTCGTCACTTCTTCCTTCGGACCTTCTCAAAGTTCGAGATCTGGTCAGGTACTTGTGAGAGGTTTTCTACGGGCTCCCATGTTTGCGTATCCTCCCCACCCACTCCACAAGAAATTCGGTACGTCTCTTTCGGTGATGCTTTTTCAGGAGTTGTTTAATCACTTGACTAACGCTTCCGTCTGCTAGGATCACATCGCTTGGTCGTGACAAACGTGTTGTTTCCTGGTACGGGTTCAGTGACCTTGTGTTAAACACTGGATACAGTCTGTTGCCAGCTTGGATGTTAAGCTCATACGCGTGGGTGTGAACCTTGCGGACGATTGTATATGGCTCTATCCACTTGGGGCCAAACTTGGCCGAGTTGAGCAGATCGGTGTGTTTCGGATCCAAGTTCTATGCGCTCAAGTACACCCGGTCGCCAACCTTTAATTTTTGTTTGACGCGGTTCTTGTCGTAGATGTCATGCATGCGCTCTTAAGCTCGGGCGAGAGCTTCTTGATACCTTAACATAACTGGCCAAATACAACCGACGTTGTATTTGTTGTGCTGGAGAGATTAGGATTGGACGAGCGGTCCTCCTGGCTACAGTTCTGGTGATTGGTGAGGTCGATACCGTGGCAGAATCATTGGTACCATGCGCAAAAGCGGTTGTACGTTGCGTTTGTATTGTAGCTGGCTTTTGCTACCACGACCATACAAAGAGAAGTGTGCATTTTTCTTCACGGTAGCATAGCTAGACTTTCCACAAGCAAAAATGCTAAAGAGAAGAAGAGCGATGCCGGCAAACAGATACAAGGCGATTCTCTGCGAGTATATGGCGTTCAGGGCTGGCCACGCCTTCGACCTCGACACCAGGTTTTCCCAGGACAAGTTTCTGGAGATCACGCCCGAGGATGTGTGTCACTGGATGAATTCGCGTGCGTTTGGGGAGCCAGATCCATTAGAAAACGCAAAATCAGTTAACGCTAGATCCTCTGCATTAGAGTACGCCAAAAACCCATCTCCTTCATGCCACGGCGCACAGTACCTTGGGATTCTATTCGCGGCGAAGGCAACCCGACACGCTCAGAGGAAGTGAATGCAGTTATCAAGAAGGTGAAACGTTGCGAAGTTCGAAGAGAGGGAGTGCAGTCTGCAGCAAGGCGGGCTATTGAGTACGACGAATTTATTGAACTGCTCATGTTGGTGATAGAGAATTCAACCGGTTCCATCCAGATTTCCGGTTTGTCCCTCTTCGCACATCCAGTTACAACCGGTTTTTATGACGTGATAATCAGTTCAAACCGACTGAAAATCGAATCAATTCGACTCGACTCGAATTCAATTATGTTTTTACTGTCATTATGCATGCCATTAGTCATGTGTTTTAGAAGTTCATTGCTAAATACAGGGTATGGAAGGCTCATAATTGGTTGAAAATGTTTTTGATTTGCACCAATCAGCTTGATTTTGCAAGATTTTATATAATCAAGCAATTTGTTGTCGAGGAGATCACCCAGTATCGCGAGTCGCGACGAAAACTCTGCACTGCAGGACTTCCAGCAATGCCGCGCACCGTGCGCAGCGTGCCTCATGTTGGACGAGCTGGCTCCGTTTTCTAAGAACATCATCGTCATCTACAAGTCCTCCCTCGGTGGGGAACAAGATACTGGCGCTGGTGGGGTCCTCTCATGGACGTGGTGCCAGGCAACCCCGAAGGCTGGCCATCACCTTGACGGCAGAAGACGACAAACACGGACCCTAAGTCGCGATTTGCTACTTGACGACGGTGTTGGAAGTCCACGAAAGACTAGGAGCTTGCTGCTCCAATGGGGACGAACCCCGTGTTAAAAATATTTGAAAATCACCCGGATCACTTCGAGCATTGCGGCTTTGACTGTCCACCTGCACTTGCCGTGCAAGCCACCGAGATTTGCCAGCTCGAAAGGAAGCCATCTCGAGTTCTTGACAATCCCACCACTGCGATGCTGTGACGTTGGCATCCCATGCAATTTCCAGGTGTGATCGAGGAATAGCTGCGCGACTCCTTGTGCGGTGACTGTCTTTGTGGTGGGCACGAAAAGGCAACGTTTGGTTAACCTGTCAACAACAACCCCGACGGAATCGTACTTGCGCTTCGTTCGAGTCAAGTCGGTGATAAAATCCATCGAAATTGATTTCCATCGCTCGTCAGGGATACTCAGTGGTTCGAGCAGTCCATGGGGTTTCGTCAGATTTGGTTTGTTGCGCCTGCATGGCTCGCAGCCATTAATGAACTTCTGTATGGATTTGAACATCTTCGACCAGTACCAGCGTCAAGTACGTTCTCTCAGCACTGGGGTGTCCTCCGTAGTTGGCGTCATGACACTCCCCAGTAATTGTTTGTCTCAACTTCAATTCGTTAAGAACCACGATTCGAGGTTTGTCGTCGGCCGGAGACTGATACCACAGTAGTCCTTCCGATTCGAAGTAGTATTAGTATTTCTTGTGATCCTGGTTTGTGGCTACTTCTTCAAGTTGATGTTACGACGTTATATCGCTGTCAAGATGGCCTGGATCTCTTTGTCCTTTGAATGCGCCGTTTTGAGCTCGAGATGATCTCTGGCTTCACGATCACTTCGCTGATCGCCTACGTGAATGACGTGTCGTTGAAATTGGTGACGCTCACGTCGCGGAAATACTTGGCTTCCGGCTGTAAGTCGGGGCGGCTACTCAAGACGTCCGCGATGTCATTTTCACGTCATGGAGATACAAGAATGTGGACTGGTACTCAGCGAGGGTGTCATACCATCGCGCAAGACGGCGGTTTGCCATCTTTTGCGTAAAGAGACCTTCGAGACTCTTGTGGTCTGTTTCGACGATCGGTGGTTTGTCCAAGCAGTATATCCGGAAAAGAGCAAGTGCATGAACTATGGCCAAGAGTTCCTGCTGCTGCATCGAATAGTTCAGCTCCGCCGATTTCATCTTTCTGCTCAACAACGTTGACGACTTGGAACAGGACACCACCAACAGCGAGCTTGCTAGCATCGGTCCGCAGATGCATGGGTTTCGTGAAGTCAGGCAAGCACAATACCAGCGGGTCGCACAATCGCCGTTTCAGTTCCTTAAAGTTCTTTAGCTGCTCCTCGTTGAAGTGGATCTTCGCATTGCGCTTGTTTGACTTCTTCAGCAAAGCAAACATTGTTGCTGTCAACGACGCGTACTCCGGGCAGAAACACTGCACATAGCCTGTCAAACCGAAAAAGCTATGAAGCTCTTCTTGAGTGCGAGGTACGGGCCAGTCCTTGATGGTCTGGACCTTGTCTGGATCCATGCGGACTCCATTACGACCAACGAAATCTCCGAGGCATGGAATCTCAGAAGCACGGAACACGCACTTGGCTAACTTGACATAAAGTCTGATCTCGCGCAAGATATTCAAAGTCTTGCAGAGATCCTCCAAGTGTTCGGCGATGTTCGGGGACTTCGTGAAGATGTAAATGTCGTCGTCGTAAAATGACTTTGTGCTCTTCAGTCCGGCAAACAGTTTCGATGTCAACCGATGCATCGTTGCTGGCGCGTTGTAGACACCCATCGGGAGTACTAGGTATACCCAAAGGCCATTGGGCGCCTGAAACGCCGTAAACTTCACATCGGCTTCTCGCTTACGGACTTGGTAGTAAGCTGATATCAAGTCCATCGTTGACAGCCAGTATGCTCCCGACATCGCGTCCAGGATATCTTCTTTTCGCGTCATGGAGATGCTTTGACGCACTGTAATGGAGTTCAGGTACCAATAGTAATGCATGATGCGCCATCCGACGGGTTTCCGAGCGCAGAACGTCGGAGCAGCGTGTGGACTGATACTTGGCCGGATGAGTTTCTTCGCGACCATTTCTTCGACCCACCTCACGATTTCCCGTTGCTGTTCCAGTGATTGTCGCCATTGCTGGCGATACATCGCAAGGTACATCGCAAGGTTTGGGTCTTTCACGTCGATCCGGTGCTCCACCTCACGTTTCTCTGGTAATCCTTGTGGGAGCTCAGTGGAGGGGGACACAGTATCCTTGTACTCCTTGAGAAGGTCGTAAGTGGAGCTCGCGCGGAAACTCTCCCAGTCTGTCTTCAGATATCGTAGCGTTTTGGCGCTGTTCACATTATCGGGTTGATCGCGTCGCTTAAGCGAACTCACGTCGTTCTTGATTGTCTCGTTCGACAGCACCAACAAGAAGTCTGGTTCGTCAGCGGTTTTCGTCTTGATCATCAGGAACTTCCGAATCTTCTTTCGGGTTATGTATTTGGTTTGCAAATTGTTGTTACCAACAACAGCAAGTGTGAACATCTTCTCCACGACGGTGTCTTTGCCCCGGACGCATCTGCTCTCACCAGGCACAGCGTCCTTCGTTGAAGACGATCTCTTGTCATCTTCCTGCGTCGGATCTCCCCGACTGAAACTCCATCTTGTTGTCCACGGACAACCTTAGGGGCACCACTCAGCGCAGCTTCGCGAACAAGGTTGGCTGGCGACTTCACATCCGTTTCCAGCGCGGCTCCTTAATAGGGATCGGGTCTTTTCGCCGATCGGCCTTTCGCCCTGACAGATCTCCGAAGCCCAGAGGCATTCACCGGTCCGCCTTCCTCGATCGGTACACCGACCGCACTTGCTCGCTTGAGTTGCTGAGTCTCCTTTGCAGTTCCTTCGATCCTGCGACTTTTCCAATTAATCTTTAGCTGCGTATCCTCGAGGAATGAGATCCCAAGGATGCAGTCAAACTCGTCAGGGACGTCACAGACAACGCCAACACACTCGTACGGTTCGGCTAATCCTGTTACGACGAGTTGTAGCAGCAACACTTCCAGTGCTGCCTCGACGATTTGGTTATCTCCCAGTTTGACCCGGATATTTTTGCTACCGAACTTGGGGATCTTAAGCTGGTGCTCATTGACCCATCGTCTCGACACGTAGATTGTGGTGGCACCACTATCGAGCAGCATGCTCTGTGTCTTGATACGCGTATTGTTCACGGTGATTTCTCCCGACACGGTGAACAGTGGACGCGACTTGTACACCAGAGGGTTTTCGCACAGAAGGTTAAGGCTGATATTCTCAAGCTTAACAGTTCCGGCTACGATCTCGACCACGCCAGGACCCTCGCTCACTGACGCGGTTTCTCGTTTCTCTATTCGGCTTGTTCCTTCTTCGAAGCAAAGCAGTTGACCTTAATGTGGCCAGGCTTTTTGCAGAAGAAACAAGTGCGACACTTGCCGTCTTTGGGCTTCGATCTCGGCTTGAACCGACCGTTGCCACGAAAGGACTTGCTCTTGGATCGTTTCCCTTGGCTAGCGTCGCGGTTGGTTGAAGCCTTCGTCTTCTCTTGACGAACTTGACGATCGCATGCCTCTTCCACAAAGTGGGTGACCTCATACTTGACAGCGAGATCCATTGCTTCGCTCAGCGTTTCGGGGTTCTCAAGTTTGACGTAGCTGCACGTACGGGACTTGAGGCCGTTGGCATAGCACAGGACTTGGCCGAGCACGCTCATTCCTTTCACGCGGAAGATGAGAGCCGAGTACTCGCCGTTGTTGGTCTCGATGTCCGCTGTCTGCTTCAGACGCTGGAGCTTCTCACGCAGCACCGACTAGTAGTTCGACGCATCAAAGTGTTGAAGCACATGCTCACGGAAATTCCCCACTTGTGCTCCCCACTCGGGGTCGTCGATGGCCAGTGGAGAAGCCAGCCCGACACCGGCTTCTCCATCGCTGAGCCAGTGATTCCTGGTAGACGGATGCCTGTATCCTCGATCGCGATGCCGCTGATCCAACACGCGTTCTCCACTTGAAAAGGCCACTCCCTCACGTCTTCCCCTCGCTTTCCAGTGAACTTAGGCAAATGGCCTGGGACTTTTGAGCGGTCAGCCATCGCCTGGTTGAGTCGATCGATCTCTGCACGAAGTTGAGCGTTCGTGGGAGGCATGGGCTTCAACGCGGCTGGGACCAACAAGTGCTACCAGTATATTAAACTGTGAGCGAAGCGAGCTTTGGGGGCGCGCCAAAACGAAAGTGAGACGCCCCCGCAGTTCAGGCAGGTGAAAACTTCTCGAAGCTTCCATGGCTGCCCTTCGTCTGCTTCCTTACTACTAGCCGAGCGCCGCCGCTACGCGGCGGTGGCTTATGGTTGGATGCAGCTGTGTGGACCGCCCGCCTCCGCTTCGCTTCGGCGGGATGATTTAACTTATCACACGAATTAGTAAGTAGTTTAATCTAAAACGTACAGGCGTAAAAATGCTTTATAAAACATGAAATTTGCCATTTGTCCAAATAAAGCTTGGTTCTAGTTCGTAGTGGCAAGCTACTACATCTAGCCAAGAAATGCACCTCGACTCCCAATCGAAAATCTGCGTGTACACGATGTTTCTCGTGTACACTCCCCGTCCGGGTCTACAAACTCTGGATGCTCAATCAACGCCTTGAACTTGCTTCGAGAGGTCACGCGAGACAACGCCACATACAACTGGCCATGCGAAAAGCACGGGGAGCCAAGTACAGCCCCAAGTTTAACACCGTCCGACCTTGGGCCGTGTTAATCGTCATGGCGAATGCTGGTTGCATGGGGAACTGCTTTCGTCGTAGCCGGAAGGGGAATCGGAGTTGTCGTCGTCGCTCACGAACATAATTTTCGGGATGAGTACTTCTTGGCCTGTTCGTTCTCCAGTCATAATTGTTGCTCGAATGACGTGGTCCTTCAAGCCGACGATTCGCAGACGCGTTCCATTGCACAGTCCAAGATCCGGGTTCAGATTTCTCATCATCATGATGGGGATGCCCTTCTTGAGCAGTAGTCTATGAGGTGGAATCCCGTTCACGTTCACCGAGTAGAGGAACTCCTGCTCGAAAAACGTTCCGTCATCATCTTCTACCGAGTCCACCGACAAATACTCCCGCGCTGTCTCCGGAAGTCGAGCTGCGACTGCCTCGTTGATTCTCCGTACCGTCTCGTTCGTAGTTGTCAAAATCGTCCGACTGGAAAAATATTCATCCGTCGCAACCTCTGGATTCGCTATATCGGCATACATTGTGTCAATGATACGGATCATACCCTTGGTATTGCCCCTGGAGCTATTTCCTCGTCCTCGTCGTCTTCTACAGGAGGTCCGGGATCAGCATATCAGCAGGAATCTTGGTGTAGTCATTGCCAAGATCAGCACGTTTTTCATGCGGACCCTCTCCAACGGCAAGCACAAAATCAGAGAAAGAGAGGGTATCCTCGTCGCTTGGTTCCTCGCGCGGGCGAGCCAACGGACGACTATCACCTGGAACGACCACGATCGTCATCCCGGTCCTATCCGAACTTTACGTTGTTGCCCGTCATACCACTGTTTTTGGATCAATACACAATATAATACAAATTTAAATACAAATTTAACGCCACCAGGGCCATGGTCTCCTGCCGCCGGTCCAACCGTGGCAGCGGCTGCTCGGCGGCGGTGCTGTGCCAGAAGCGGCGCTAGCCGTCGCACGCCCGACACCGCCGCGATGCGCTCCTGGCGCGTGGCCTCTCGAAGGAATCCCACTCGAGGAGCTCCTCGCAGCAAACGCAGCGGAGGCACTGGTGGCCAAGGCCGTCGAGGTCGAGCGGCGCACGCGTCACCTCTGCAGAGCAGCGAGCGCAGGTAACGTTCCCACGCTCCATCGCGTTTGGTTGGGGGACTACTATCGACCTCTTCATTAAGTACGTTTGGTGTGGACCACCCTACTATTGGTGTGGTCCACGTCTCGAGCCGCCTTCGCTCCGCTCGGCAGCGATTGGCCGAAACTCTTTTCGGCGAATGGGCGCCGCCGTCGCTGGCGCTCGGCAGCCAATGGCAGCGCCGGATCTTGTCCATCGAAACTCGGCGACGGACCGACCGACAGACTGACAGACAAACGGACAGACAGCAAGTCTCTAGTAGCAATCTAAGATTGCTGGGTTTTACAAGTTCTCCTAAGCTTTAGCTATTTCTATTCTGTCCTTGGATAGGCTACAAATAAAGCATTTTCAGCCAATCCGGTTACACTTCAGCAATCTCGACAGTTCCAATTTGACTCGTGCCAAAACCGCTTCTGCATGTCCCGATCGTGCCACGACCCCCATGCAGTCTTTTCGTCGTGCTTCTCAATAGCTTTAGCGGCTCCTAGAGAAAGCGACTGAAATCGGTTGACTACTTTGATCGATGCAAATCATTCGGGGAAACGCAACGCAAAATGCTGTGGAATTTCCAGCGAGCAGGAGATGCAATAGCATCTTCTCGCCGTGGCATTTTATATTGCTCCACAGGACACGAGAAACCGGAAGCAACGCTCTCCATTGCGTGCAGCTCGTACGAGGTTGTTTACTGGTCTATTGGGTGTTGCCTTTCCGATATCCCTCACGACTCTGAGCTGGCAGGCATCACCGCGCTGGGCGACTTCTTTACTGGTTTGGATGGGCTTGGCCCCAAGTCCACGTCCTCAAACACACCCTCACTCTCATGCACGCTCATGTTGACCATCACGGGCTGCACTGAAGCAGTTGCGGAGTTGCCAATGACTTCGGCTGGGTTTGTAATCGCCGGACTTGTGATTTCCTGTACTTTGCTTGCTGCAGTCTGCTCGTTGCTTCGACTCAGCTCTAGAGCTACTGCAACCGCTGCCGCGTGCTCAAGAGGGGTCTGCATTGGTACCGCTGAAGGCGCTGATGGAACTACAATCGTTGGAGGCGTCCCTCGTCGTGATCGAGCAGCAGAAATTTTGGCGCCTTTGGCGTTGCCGAGCTGAACGTGACTGCACTTCTGGGTCTTCGGCTTCAAGCGACGGAGGCAATTGCACTTTAGCAAGCGAGTGCACAACCCGTCGGATCCGTTCGCGAGGATAAAGTCGTACGTTCCCATGCCCACACACAGCAAGTAGGTGTGGAAGCCGGCCAGAAGAAAGAACGAGTTTGAGAGCGAGATGCAAGCGGCGTTGTGAATCCAAAGCAACGCGATCACTGCATTCTCACAGCCGCCAGCAGCGTTGAACCTCACTTCGTTCTCCCACAGCGTGCACATGAGGACGCCTATGACGGCTTGCAGTACGGTCTGGCATGTAGCAGCGACCACGAGGCAGTAGAACGACTCGTAGTTGCTTTCTGCGATGCAGGTGTTAAGCCACGTGCAGTGGTGGTCGAGACCAGGGCTGTTCTTGTAGCACAAGCCGCAGTATCGCGATTCCTTGTGGGGAACGCGGAGGATGGAGGGCAACCATGCCGTTGGTGGGATCTACACGGAGCGCAAAAAGACAATTCATCCGTTAGTACACTCACAGCAACGACCACGGCAAGCGACAGAAGCGTACAGGCTTTGAAGGGTCCCTCGACTCGCAGACGCTCCAAGACCACAGCACGATTGTCACCAAGACAGCGTTGGGAAGAAGGATCGCGAGATACTGCACACGCACAGCGTAAACAAAAATGGCCAAGCCACATTCGCTAATGGGGGACGAGCAATGCAAAGCTGAACACACCTTCTCCCGACTCAAAAGCGTTGCCACGAAGGCAACAAAACTCTGGTGGATTTTGCGCAGTGCAATGTGAGCTCAAACAACATGGAGGATTTCAGCAGCATGGCCTGGGCTTACACTGATGAAGGCGACCTGGATGACCCAGCTCGCAGCCTGGTCGCGTGAGAAGGGCTTCTGGAACCCAGTGGTCCGCATGGGTGTCAATAGCGCGGCAGTCTCTGTCCTGAACAACACTGCGTCGCGCAGTTCAGGCCAGACACGCAGCTATTCCAAGCGCAAAGGCGTCATTCATATGGCGGTGTATAAATACTCGCTTGTATTTCTCCATCAATAGTCCAGTCTCTCTCATGGAGAGGTGCGCACGAGCTGCTTCTCCGCCTGCCTCCTGCCCGCCGCAGCGGCCGCGGATGATGCTACGCTAACCTTGGAGATGGCGATGACGCTGGACCAGTTCTCCAGCACGCGCAGGGACTCTGCGGCGCAAACAAAGTTGGTTAGCACGGCCTAGAGAAAATACACGCACGCCCGCACGAACGCACGCTCGTTCTGCTGGTTCATCTGGAGCAGCTTCTCGTTGATGCTGTCCAGGTAGTGCACCAGGTCGGCCGACGAGTCCCGCAGCGCCTCGAGCGCCGCCACTTCCTCGTTCTTGTCGCCCGCCATTGTGCTTCGCAAGTGGCTGCAGCTCTGCGTTTTCCTCGTTCCGCAAATGGACTTCCGGGTAGAAGCTGATGACTTCCGGGTACCCGGCGCGCCATCATCCGCTTCCTCGCCGTGAGCACGCTGCTCAGAGACGACCCCAACTTCGCTGGCTCGGCGAAGGCCTTCACGATCCACGTTTCGACGGTACGACGTCTTTGGGCGCAGTACCATCAAGGGCGTGGCCTGGCGGCGGGTCGAGGCGGGCGCCCCCACGCCACCACCAAGCGGCAATCACTGTGGCGATCGCGGCGCTCACCACGGTGACGAGATCATCGATGCGAGCAACAGCAAGAGCGCTCGGTGTGGCTCGGTCATCGCTCCCCCTACTACAGGGTGGCGATGTACCAGCTACAGCAGCGCACCGCCGTCATCGACGTGCGGTGTCGCTCCTGCTGCAGCTGATACGTCGTGCGAGTTGCACGATTGACGTCGAGCTGTTTGTACTGACGCACACCGACTTGGTGGACGAGCTCACTGTCGCCACGGCCCGTGGCGTGACTGTGCGCCTCTACTTGGATCGGCAGCAGGCTACAGCTCGCGTGTCTGCAAACGGGATCACGCAACTCCGCCAGAGCAACGTCCAGCTCCGATTTCACACCCGGACCGGATTGATGCACAACAAGGTGATGGTTATCGATGGCGCGTGGGCCATTACGGAGAGTGCAAACTGGAGCGTCGCAGCATTCGAGACCAACACGGATAACTTTGTTGTGCTGCAGGATGCACAAGCTGGTAAGATGGCGATGGGATGGTTCTGTATTTTTAACAATTGCTTGTTGTAGCTGCCAGGTTCATGGAGGAGATCCGCCAACACTGGGCGACAGCCCCGGGCAATGATGAACAAAGGCTGGCCAGGCGTCTGGCCCGCGGCAGCAATTGAGCGTGGAGTCATGGCTAGTCGTTGCATGTCGAAGTTGCTCTGGATCGCCAAATCGCAGGATGGCCCAATTCATTAAATAGAGAACAAGGATCTGGAAATCATGCCACGACTGCTGCTGCTGCTCCTGGGGCTGTTCGCGCCCACGGATGCTCTGTATTTCAACGTGCAGGAGGAGGTGACGACGTACACTTGTAAAAGTTTTATGAAAGCATTTGTTCATTCTCTTATGGTACTAGTCGAGCAGTACTTATGTATACGCGGTGTTGATACGAGATCACCACAACCAGTCCCAGACTGGTTCAACATGATCTGGCGCATGGTGAAGCCGTTGATCGACACACGTGAAAAGGTGTGTGCGTCGGATCAGCTTTTTGTTTGTGGCACATGTAGTGGTCGCTTTTGTCTTGTCCTGTTGTTTTGCAGGTTCACATGCTGAAGGGCAGCGCGATCCTCAAGGAGATGGAGACGCTGATCGACCTAGAGAACATTCCGTCCGGACTACGGCGGCGAAGGTGGGCCACTGGGCGACTCGGACGAAGAGCGCTGGCAGCACACGTGAAAAATTATCTGTAAGTGACAAAGAAGACCAAAAAGAGAATCAAGCTGACGTCGTGGAGGTTTTCATGCAGGGCAACATGGAAAAAGCGACGACCGACTCGCTGTTCAGCATCTCCGCGCTGGTGGCTTGTGCCGAGGCCAAGCGGATCACGCACATGTGGAAGGAGCACGAGGCCCGCAGGCTCCCATGAAAGCAGCGTCAGCACACGGACCGACGAGCAGCCTTAGCGCTGGAGTGCAGCATGTGTCGGCAGAAGAAAAAGTTGTTCGGCGGTGCAACGATCGCTGCGTGCAGACTCTGTGGCGAGTTCACCTGCTCTAGGTGCCGCTTGGACAAGAAGGTCTTCAAAATGCTGGCCGACGGGATCCTCGGCAAGCTCCGGAAGATGACGGTGTGCAAGGTCTGCATGCTGGCGGCGAACAAGCCGCTTTCGCAGCCGCAGGACCCTCAGATGGTAATTGTCATGTCCGATCGCGAGGCTTCGCGAGATCGTCATCGTCGCGGAACTTCCTCGACAGCCAGCTCCGACGGTCGCTCTCGATCGGATGCCAATGCCATGTCGACCTCATCAGATGAGCATTTGCCGCCACCTCCTCGTTCGTCGGGACCGATCCGGCAGCGTAAGCAGCCCTGCGAGCAGTGTGAGTGCCCATAGTTACCGCGAGTGCCGCCCCGTTGCGCCAATATCTCCCATGGGCATGCGCACCCCGAAGCATGGACACCAGCCAGTGTACGCAGGCAACGAGGTTCAGATCGAGCTGCAGCGCTACGGACCGCAGTCCAACGTCGTGAAAGCGTCAACCGTGCAGGCTCATCGTATTCAGCACTTTGGCAACCTCAGAGTCCAGCGAGTGCAGCAGCAGTTAGCTCTACGCAAGCACCACAGCAAAACCCAAGAGGCCCAAAGTCGGATGCACGGGAAGGCGGTGAGCTCGCGTCATGAGATGGCGCTGCGGCGGACTGCGTCTACTGGTTCGACTGCGGTGAATCCGAGCCATTTTGGTGTCGCGCAACTCTGGGTAGTCATTTTTGGCCGGGACGTTTACCGGGAAGTCATGCGGTAGTTATTCCAAGTGGTTGGCCAGCATAGCTTCATTGCAGCACTTTGACGTTGTCGGGCTAGACCTCTTTTCTCCTTAAACAAGGTCCGTGTGTGTGCGCTGCTGCTGGCGGCCGGCCGGCCGGCCGTGCTGTCTAGATAGAGCCCTAGCTAACCGTTGTCGTCGTTGCTGTTGCCGTTGCTGCTGCCAGATGCGTCACGTTGCTGCTTTTGTTGTGTGTGCTCGGCGGAAACGCCACCCGTCCGTGGCCGACCTCGAGAAGGTCGTCAAGGCCTTCGACGGCGAGTTCGATCAGGAGAAGGCCGAGCTGCTCGTGAAGGAGCTTGAGGGCAAGAATATCGAGGAGGTGGTCGCGGCCGGCAAGGCCAAGCTCTCGTCGGTGACGGTGGGCGCCGCCCCGCTGCCGGTGCCGCTGCTGGCGGTGCTGCCGCCGAGGAGAAGAAGGAGGAGGCCGTCGAGGAGGAAGAGGAGGTCGACATGGGCGGCGGCATGGACATGTTCGGCGGAGACGAGGACTACTAGGCAGCTCGATCCATCACGCGCTCTTCAGGTGCAGACAGCCACGCGTAGCCTCAGCTTAAATCGAACGTGCATGCCTAGTCGAGCATGGCACGCCTTCGCACACAGCACATAGCCATCTTCCGCCAGGGAGGGAGGGTTTTCTCGTGAATCCTGTTGTCTTGCAGTGCTCGGTTGCTCGTTGTTTGTGCAGGTTATCTAGCCCAGCAGCTTGCTGTTCACGCGGCGGCAAATGCCAATCCAGCCCATTGCAGAGATCGCGCCCAACGGGAAGCCTGGCATCGCCATCAGCCGCTCGACAGGCAGCATGTAGCCCTGCGGCAGCACCACCAGTGGCTCGTTCCAGTAGTATCCCATGGCCACGGCCATCAAAGCCGGCTGCATCCAAGCACAGGCGACCGTCAGCTCTCGGTAGGGATAACGTAGTAAGGGCCAGCAGCTCAAGTAAACGCACCGTTCGGATGCGGTCAAACTGCTTCTGCAGCTCGGACGGCGCACTCGCAGCCATCCGCTCCACTGGCGCAGTGCACAAACCATTAGCCACACGCGCCCGCATCAAGCAGCACAAACAACACCATCACAGCCCCACCCGCCAGCTCCTGCATCTCCTTCTTGACCGCGTTCATCTTGCGTGTGGCCTTGGACTGCTCCACAAACGTCTCGACCGAGTTGAGGCGGTTCACCAGCCGCACCTGCTCGTTGTACGTGCCCAGCAGCTCCTGCTCGGCCGGCGACAGCTGCGAGCCGCGCCCACTCCAGAGCTTCATGAGTACGTCCAGCAGCAGCACGACGGCGGCGAGCAGCAGCACGTCGTGCACCTTGAGCGTCGTGATCGTCGGCCCCTCCATCTTTGGGGCCTTGCTGCTGGAAATCTTCTTCGGCGCCGCACTTGGTATCGGTATTGCGGTTATCGGTACCTGTATCGCGGTTATCG
The DNA here is from genome assembly GCA_011947345.1 of Phytophthora quininea. Classification (NCBI taxonomy): domain Eukaryota; phylum Oomycota; class Peronosporomycetes; order Peronosporales; family Peronosporaceae; genus Phytophthora; species Phytophthora quininea. The sequence goes on along the minus strand of JAAVTG010000087.1, from coordinate 2,077 downwards.
GTATTGCGGTATCGGTATTGCGGTTATCGGTGCCCGAGTGTGGGCACGTCTCCACGAGGCTGAACGATGACCGACGGATGCGACAGGAGAGAGCAGCTTCGCCGCAATATCGCGGCAGAAATCGCCCCAAGCTACTGGGGTGGGCGTGCAGCTCGATGAGCCCATAGGCAAGGGCAACGGCTCCGTCAAGGGCACCAAAGTACGGCGGCTTTGTGCGTCCGTGGATGCCACGCTGGATCCGTTCGTAGGTCTGTCGGACAGCGACGACGAGCTGTAGTCCACCGATGAAAGAGGACGGCTTCGTGTAGACAATGTAGGCAACCACAATAGCCTCGTCCGTAGGAAAAAAAACAAACAGCTCTAACTTACTCCCAACAGCGTCTGCGTCTCGCATCTGCTCTCTGTGCATTGCTTGTGCCTGCCCTCCAGCCATCAGCCCTATCTCTTCTTGGCGCAGCTTACACCTCGGCCTTGCGCGTGATCTCGTCGACGTTCCAGCGCTTGCGCTTGGACAGCGGGCGCGTGGCCGACAGCCTCACAAAGTCGCCGATGTTGCAGGCGTTCTCCTCGTCGTGGGCCATGAACTTCTTGGTCTTCTTGTAGTACTTGCCGTACTTGGGGTCCTTCACGATGCGCGCCACCTCCACCAGCACCGACTTCTGCATCTTGTTGGACACGATCTTCCCGAACAGCGGCTTCATCCTGGCGCGCGCTTGATCTGCTTTGGTCGGTCGACGGCAAGTTGCTGGTCCTCAGCCGCTCGTTGCGGAACGCCAAATGTGCCGTATTTGTGGTACGTTGCTTCAGTAAAGCTGCTCCATTTTAGCATTGGGGGCAATGGGCGTGCCGTATCTGTACGTGCCGTATCTGTACGTGCCCAGCACCGAGGCGGCGTACGTGAGGCTGGTGACGCCGTGGGGAGTGTGCAGATGAACAAGGGGTTCCTGCTGCAGCTGGCGGGCAGCGTGGCGGTGCTCGTGTTCACGCTGTTCCTGTGGCGCTGCGCTGCGAACCTTAACGAGACACTCAAGAAGAAGGTGGGCAAGGACAAGGGAGAAGCTAGAGGGGGATAGCGAGGGGGCGGAGGAGGAAGAGAGAGAGAAAATTGATCCAGAAGGGAGAGAACAGCTACTACTACGCGCACAAGGGCCAGGACGAGTCCGCGCAGAAGACCCAGGTGTCGTCCTACGGCTGGAGCGACAGCAAGGAGGCTGTCAGGTAGCGGCAGAACGATGGGTTGCTCGGGTTTGGAAGGAAGCTGGGCTGATGGTTGTTGCCGTTGTTTTCTTCTGGCAGTATCTTCTTGACCGACAAGTCCGTGGTCAACATGACGGACGAGCAACTTGTACTGGTGAGCATTTCGACAATTGGGCTTCGTTGTAATATCACTCTTAACGCGGTGCTTGCAGAAATGGACCAAGACGTCGCTGTCCATGAACCTGCTCGGTGCTTCTGGTAGCAGCACGGGAAAAGCCTCGTGATCTCGACGCTGTTCCAAGAAATCAAGGATGTCACGTGGAAGGCGAACAAGGACACACTGACACTGACACTGCTCAAGGCAAAGCCGCTGCCGTGGAACTCGCTGAATGGAGCTGCCAAGAAAATGGAAGAGCACATCGAGTACGACGACAGCCTGTACGACTAGAGCGTGCGCGTTTGGGTACGTGCAGTTGCTGCGCATTAGACGGAGCGCAAGCGCGATTGAACTTTGTGTGATCATGGAAAATGCACGTCGAAGTGTGCTTTGGTATATTGTCAACTTAAGTCAATTCAAGACTTGGGGGTTGGCAGAATTGGAAGTCGCGCCGCTGCAGCCCTACATTTACTCGGGGCTCCATAGCTTAAGGTGCGCGGTGTCGTATGTGGCGGTGAAAAGGCTGTTCGTGGACGCAAAAGCCACGCCTGTGAGGAGGTCGTTCGGCACCGGCTGTGAGCTCGCGAGCTTTACTCGTGGAGCTCCCGGCTTACCGGAGGAAACTTCCCATATATTCAGGAATGTGTCTTCGCTCACAGACGCAACGAACTCGTTGTGCGCGTCAAGGGCTGTGATTGCGCGCGTGTGAGCAGCGACTTCGGC